>PVJC01027616.1:0-23151 GCA_004026665.1 Murina feae
TTGGTCAGCCTGGGTGAGAGACTGAGGGCCGTTTTCAGGCTGGCCACATCCCCTTCAGGGTGGGGTCCTTCTGGGGTGGCTGGGCAGCCTGGGTGAGGGGCTGATTGCTGTTTTCAGGCTGGCCACAGCCCCTTCAAGATAGGGGTTCCTGCTGGGGTGCCTGGCCAGCCTGGGTGAGAGGCTGATGGCTGTTTGCAGGCTGGCCACAGCCTTTTCAAGGTGGGTGTCCCCCCCGGGTTTCCTGGACAGCCTAGGTGAGGGGCTAATGGCTGTTTTCAGGCTTCCCACAGCTCCGATTGACCCAATGTCCCAGCGAGGCTGGCTGGAATCAGGTTTCTGGGGTTTATTTATCTTCTATAATTGAAACTTTGTTGCCTTGAGCAGAGGCCAGAGCCTGCCTAGCAGGCAGTTTCTTGATCACTGGTGAAATGAAGCCTCCTGTTTGCTTCAGCTCTGTGGCTTCTATAATTGAAACTTTGTTGCCTTGAGCAGCCTAGGCAGGCAGTTTCCTCCATCACTGGAGCAATGGAAGCCTCCTGTTTGTTCTAGCTCCATGGCTGCTGGCCACCATCTTGGCTGGGATAATAAGCATACAGTCGCTGTGATTGGATGGTGGGCGTGGTTTGGCTGGTGGGTATGGCTTAGGTGTAGCAGAGTGAGGGCCAATTTGCATATTACTCTTTTATTAGATTAGATTATGTTCACATTTATTTCCTTTGAGCTGCCTAATAATCATGGGAGTTTGGCCTGGATTCTTTTTTTTTAAATATATTTTATTGATTTTTATAGAGAGAAAGGAAAAGAGATAGATAATTAGAAACATCAATGAGAGAGAAACATTGATCAGCCGCCCCCTGCACACCCCCTACTGGGGATGTGCATGCAACCAAAGCACATGCCCCCGACTGAAATCGAACCTGGGACCCTTCACTCCTCAGGTTGATGCTCTATCCACTGAGCCAAATGGGTTAGGGCTGGCCTGGATTCTTAAAAATAGAAATGATTTTAGATTTAAACTCATTTTACTATTAAGTAAACTGCATCATATGGGAGAGAAATGAACTTCGCTCACAGTAAGGATTAGAACTGATTCTATATGAATTTTACCTTTCAATTTATTTCTTAATTGCTGTACTTTGTTATTAATGGCATCAGAGAAATAAGAAAAAAATAAGATAGAGTAATTCAATAGGTTCTTTGTATAATTTGATGATTCCATTATTTTTTAAAACAATTTCCATGTTCTGGAAACTATGAAGAACTTCAAAAATTCCTTTGATTAATCAAAATCTAGCTGATGAGAGATTACTCATATAAAACAAATAAGAAGAACAAGAAAGCAAATATAACAAATCAAAATGAAAGACACAGAGAGTGTGTGAGATGTCTTGATATATGTGAACAAGGGCATACCTTTAGGGTCAAAGAATTCTTGGTTCATGTCATAGCTCCTTTACATGAGTGATTTTTTTTTTTACCTTGAGTAAGTTACTTCTCAGTTTATATAATCATGATTTTAATGTAAGAAAGGCCACCCTTTCATTTCATTGTTTTAAGGATTGAATGAGGCTCAATTCACTCTCAAGTTGGCCCACATCCACTAAGATGTGTACTTTTCACTTCTTTCACAGCATTACCTGCATCCTGGTTTCTTTCTTGTTCTCTATCTGAATTAAATTTGCTTTGTTATGGGAAAAAAAAGGATTGAATGAAATAGTATATGAAACATGCCTGTCCCCAACTACAATATGGATTGCTAATATAAGGATGTAGCATTAATAGTTGTCATTATATGCACTAAGAAAAAAGAGGGAAATTCTGTGGCACAATTAGAAAATACATGATTTGCTTTGGTTATAATAGAGCTAGCGATATATAGGAAATTATTGATGGGAGACAATTCAGGATCAAAGAGATTGGGTAAGCACATTATAAAGATGCAAGAAATAAAATGACATATTTTGATGATGAATAAGAGAGCAGAACTACCACATATATAGAAGCAATCCTATATAATAAAAGGCTAATATGCAGATTGACCAAACGGTGGAATGCCTGGTTGCTATGATGCGCACTGACCACCAGGAGGCAGATGCTCAATGCAGGAGCTGCCCCCCTGGTGGTCAGTGTGCTCCCACAGGGGGAGCTCTGCTCAGCCAGAAGCCCTGAGCTGAACTCACAGCTGGCGAGTGCAGCAGCAGTGACAGGAGCCTCTCCTGCCTCTGCGGTGATGCTAAGGATGTCCAACTGACAGCTTAGGCCTGCTTCCAGCCAGCAGTCAGACATCCCCTGAGGGCTCCCAGACTGTGAGAGGGTGCAATCTGGGCTGAGGGACCCCCCCCCCCCTGAGTGTATGAATTTCATGCACTGGGCCTCTAGTGGTATATAAAGATCAAAGTAAATGAGGATCAGGTTGTAGAAGACAAAAATCTAGAGACATAGTTTAGACCTGAACTCATGGATAGTGGAGAGCATATAAATGTTCTTAAATAACAGAAGTGGGTAAGTGGGATTTACAGAGGGAAAATATTGGAAATCAGGAAAAAATGCACATTTATAATTGATCTTATAAATTTAGGATCTATGTATTTGATAATCTTGTAACTAATTGAATTTTATACTCTTAAAAGCCAAATTGAAAAGGGTTGAAATCAACACTTCAAATTAAACTCTTATCTAGATAAATGATTTATACATTTATATCATTTGCCAACCCATTTCTGTGACTCTGGAGTTAGACAAAACATGCATTTAACAAATTTACTGCAGAACAAAGCTAGACATAAACTATAAATATTATTATGAGCCTTTTATTTTCTTCTCATTTTTGAGCTCATACCCTAGAGAAAGCCAAGGCAAGAGATATGAATTTGCTGTTCACACAGGATACTGAATTTCTATGTACATCTCAGACTAAGAGTACTTCATTTTCCTGAGTATGAATCTTACAGCATGGCCTCTAAGAACAAACTAATTGACTATTTCTCCTGGTACCCCATTGAATAAGCCAGCTATACCCATGGTAAAGGAAAAATTGTTTGGTGGCACTTAGAATGTGAGATGTTGGTCCTCAATATAGTACCTTAATTGAGCAATGTTGGTTTCCAATATTATACATCTCTCAGGAATATTTAATAATAATTTTTCATATTTATATTTTTGTTTAACTTCAGAATTTAACTCCTTTGTTATAAATTGTCTGTGTTTTCCTAGTAAAAATAACTAGCAAAGAAGTATACATACAGGCATGGGCAAAAGTAGGTTTACAGTTTTTGTATGAAAAATAATACAATAATTAATAAGTTATAATACAAGAATCAACTGTTCTTGTATAGTTATGTGCATCTTCATAACTATAAACCTACTTTTGCCAATACCTGTATATTGTAATAGCTATATCTAGTATAAAATGCAATTGTGACTAAAAAGTACATTTGATAATTAGCTTGGTGTTCTTTGAATAAATTACCTTATACTTTCTTTTCCACAGGTCTTTATGCACCTCTTGATTTATATAAAAAATAATTTTTTAGTAGTTAGCATACTTTGACTGGAAAATAAAATGTTCAAGAGAGTCCCTAAATTTCAGGAGATCGTCATTTTAAACGTTGGTGTCAGTATATATGGTGCAGTATGTGCTTGCCATGCTGTATCCCAGAATCTTCATGAAATCTTTATAAACACTGTCTCGTCTCATCTGAGGTGATTATCCTATTTTGAATACCAAACAAGTCTAAGAATAGATAAATTGACTACAGATATATAGGGCTTGGGAGATTAGTTTAAGTAGTTGCATTCAAATAAATAACAACTATTATATCCATGATTAGCTTAATTATAATGCACCCAAGAATACACCTGCAGAATGCTGGGTCCAATGTGATGAATTAAAGGTAGACTGCTAAAGTTGTTCTTATAATATCACAATCTCTTGGTTTAAGCCATTTGAAATGTTGTTATTTTTATGGACATTGCTGAGCTTCCGTTTTGAATTAAAAGAGTAGAAGATATAATATAAAGGTATAATCCTTTGAGGTATAATATTAATCTTTTGTTCAATAGTTAAATGTTTAAAAATATGAAATACTGGCAAGACCAGCTACTAATTTTAGTAGCCCAAACTTAATCTCTGTATCCAGTCATGTAGAAAATAAGTTTCAGCATATGACTTTAATATCAGATTGAGCTAAGGAATTTTCAGGAATTAAGTATAACATTTTATTTTTATCAATCTAAGCACTTCTGTAGGTAGGGGTAGAATAATTTTAAAGTGGGGAAATCATTAAACTGTAGGTTGTGTACGTTAAATGTCTTAATTTTTAAAATGCTTAGCTTCTTGAAAAGTGCTTAAAAGAGAGTTTAAATTAACTTATTTATTTTTATGTATAGAATAATATATGTATTTCCTTAGTAACTTAAAGCTTTTAAAATAAATTAAGAAAAAAACCCACAATCTCAAAGATACAGACAAAAGCATGGTGATTACCAGAGGGGAAGGGAGGTGGGGGGAGGTAGATGAGGATAAAGGGGAATAAATGGTAATGGAAGGAGACTTGACTTGGGGTGGTGAGCACACAATATAAAAAAATATACAATTGTATATTATAGAATTGTCTACCTCAAACCTATATAATTTTATTAACCAATATTACCCCAATAAATGCAATAAAAAGTAAAAAAAAAAATTATCAAATGCATTTTTCATGGCTTTCATCTTTTGATAAAATGCCTTTTCAGATTTAGCTATAAAAATAACTTCATGGTTCAACATTTATCATTTCAAAATATTTTTCCTGGCTGGTATGACTCAGTTGGTTGGGCATCATCCAGTGAACAGAAAGGTTGCTGATTTGATTCCTGGTCAGGGCACAGAGAACAGGTTGCAGGCTCAATCCCCAATAGGGGGCGTGCAGGAGGCAACCACATTGATGTTATACTTTCACATCAATGTTTCTTCTCCCTTACTCTCTCTCCAAAAAAAAAAAAAAATTAGTAGGCACCCACTAAAATCCAGCAATATGCTTGACATAGGGATAAAATGATCATAGAAAACATATGTCAGTACTTTTCTGGAGTTAATGGTTTTGTACCTATACCTTAATCCAATATACACTAGTATGTCTGAAGACATTATTATTGTCAAAACTTGGTGGTAGACAGGAGGCAGTGTGATATTTGGAATCTAGTGGATAGAGACCTGGGTGCTGATAAACATCCTACAATGTACAAAATGGCAACCCACAACAAAGAATTATCCAGCAAAAAAATAGCAGTAATGTCACAGGTGAGAAACTTTGTTAGTTGATTCAAAATTTCCGGTTGAATTCATGGATAACATCTAAGATAAGCACTTAGATAAATAGGAAACATGGTTTTTATGAAAGCAGATAGTGAAGAAATTCAACCTAAACTGGGGTCAATGTACCACAGCTTTTTTACCTATTCATCTACTGATGGGCACTTGCACTGTTTCCAGATCTTGGCTATTGTAACTATTGCTGCTATGAACATAAGGGTGCATATATTCTTTCTGACTGCTGTTTTGGGATTCATAGGATATATTCCCAGAAGTGGGATCACTGGGTCAAAAGGAAGTTCCATTTTTAATTTTTTTGGGTAACTCCATATTGTTTCCTCTGTAGATGTGTATATGTATGTATGTTCCCCCACATCCCATGTGGTTCAGGGTTCAGGATCTGGAAGAGGGGCCACACACAAATGAAAGAGATGAGACAAGAAACAGTAATTTGGAAATTGGGGGGCCAGGCTAGAGCCCATCCCAAGAGGATGGACTCTGCCTGTGCTCAGGCCTGGCCATCTTTTTATTCAGTTTGGGATACACCCATAGCCCTTAGGCAGGCACGTTTCAGTAACAGACAGTGAGAATTTACATGACTATCTGGTGGAGAAGTACTTCAGCTACCATTGACTAAACAGTGGGTGTGTAGCTCTGACCTTTGCCAGGGCTTCAAGAGTCACCAGCTTTCCAGGTTCCTTGTCCACACCTCTCTGCTAGAGAACACAATAAATAGGCGGCTTCCCACAGTTTCCCACAGCTACCTGTCTGCATTCTCACCAATAGTGCCCTTAGGCTCACTTTCCTCCACATCTTCACCAGCACTTATTGTTTGTTAATTTATTAATAATAGCTACTCTGACAGGTGTGAAGTGATTCATCATTGTAGTTTTAATTTGCATCTCTCTGATGACTAGTAATGATGAGCATTTTTTCATGTCTATTGGCCAATTATATATTCTCTTTGGAGAAGTGGTTATTCAGGTTCTTTGCCCATTTTTTAATTAGATTGTTTGTCTTCCTGGTATTGATTTGTTTTATATATTTTGGAAATTAACATCTTATTGGACATATCATTGGCTAATATGTTTTCCCACACAGTGGGTTCTCCTTTTACTTTCTTGACGTGTTTTTTGTTGTTGTTGTTGTTGTACAGAAGTCTTTTATTTTGATGTAGTCCCATTTGTTTATTTTCTCCTTTGTTTCCTTTGCCTTAGGAGATATATGGGCAAAAATGTTGTTATGACAGATGCTTGACATTGTACTGCATATGTTTTCTTCTAGGATTTTTATGTTTCATGACTTACATTTAAGTCTTTTATGCGTTTTTAATTTATTCTTGTGTGTAGTGTAAGTTGGTGGAAATCTCTGGAAAATTTTCAGCTTCTACTACATATATATGTTTTGTAAAGATGGTAGGAAGTAGAGACAAATGATATTGATTCATGTGTAGAGTTGAAACATAACCCCTTTTATAAAATAACGTTAACTAATTAGACTCATACAGAGAGAAAGGTAAATTCTTCCACACTGAGCTTTTGCAGGTATTGACTAGACTCTAAACAACCTCCGAGTAATGGAATCTGGAAGATGACATGCAGACCCTGTCATTGTCTAAGGCAATACTCTATGAAATAAATGTTTCTTTTATTGGCTTATGTAATCCCCTCCTATTTTAGAGTTGTCCTCATGGCTCCCTTTCTACAATCAGAAGCAATGTATAGCTTCCCTTTCAATGTTTGATATTTTTCTATCTTTTAATAGCCACATCCAACCCTTCAACTGCGCATAGGCTAGGTTATGCATCATTCTATCTATACTTTCTAAATGGCAGTCAAAACAAAATTGAAGTTGTTTTTCTAGATATGGTCTGATTGGTTCTGGGAATGAGAAGACTGTAGTTTCTTGTGATTTAGACATTATATTTCTTCTATTTTATTACATGAAGTCTGGCCTTATTAGTAGTTGGAATTTATAATGGTTTTGCTAATAAGGGTTAACATTTCACTAACTGATTTTGCTTTTGATATATTTACAATGAGTTGATTAAGAAAGGGTGTGGGCATAACACTGTGTAAATCTAACTTAAATCTAATTTCTACAATGATTTATCAAAGCTTTACATACGATTTCATAACTAGATGATATTATGGTTCAGTGATCTTACCACTTCCAGAATATTTGTACCCAAAGAGTACTGAGGGATGATTAACTTAGTTTTTTACATGTTGGTTCCTATATTTCCACAAGTCCTTCAAATAGAGACACCCTTTGTGAAAAAAATATATATTGTATGAGTCTCAGAAATTGGTGAAGATTGTTGTTATATTTTGGGAATAATATGCATAAAGGTGATTGCTGCAGCCTTATGTATGATTAAAACAAAAAAGGAGAGTGCACAGGTTAAGTAAGTGTAGGATCTGTATATGGAATGTTTGGGCATTCTGATTTATAAGAAGCAAACAAAGTCAGGAAGTGAAATGAAAAGATGCATTCAGATGTAGAAGAAGGAAATCACAAGGGTGAAGTCTCAGAATCTCACATGGGAGGGTTTTAATTATCCAGGAGTGTAGCCTCCAGTTTAAACCAGGTGGAGACATTTTATAAGACAATATCTAAAATGTGGATATCAGATTAAGCAATTAGCATGAAATTGATTACCTAGGAAATAACAGTGTCAGTGCAGTAAGAAATTTGAATGGATTGAGGACTGAATGAGAATTGAGAACACGGACACATGAAGTAAAATATACATTAAAATTCTTGATTTTGATGAAAGGATTTGCAGTTGCTGGAAAGGCTATAGTTTAGATATCTAAGTCCTAGATGGAGATGAAATAACAAATAGATATAAAGATGAAAATAAGGAGAATGAACCTGAGATCAAGTTCTCAAAGACATTTATATGAGAGTGTTGAACAAACATTGAAACGTTTTGTAGTAGCAGAACCAGAATCCTATGAAGGGAAAGGTGCAGGAGAAGCAGCCTTTACTTTTGAGGGACTCTTGGAAAAGTGTTGTCTTTCTGGGGAAACCAATCAGTTAAGAAAATGAGGGAAGGAGCATTCTGAGAAATAAATTAGAGTATGCTGGAATCTGTTTCTTTTCCTGTGGAATAGGTATTTAAGAATTCTGGAGATAGGGTACAGAAGGTAAATCTGATGAAAATTGGGAGTGAAAAGAGCAATGAATAGTAAAGAGATCCCAAAAACTTAATATTTGTTTATTTTAAAAATTGCACAGTGTGAAGCATATGTGAATGTAGAATCTGAAGGTAATTTGATAAACTTGACTCTGTGTCCATGCATACCATCTGCCATAGGCCAATGGCATCTATAGTTCTACTTATGCTCATAGTATTAAATAGAGAACACTGATGAAAAATTCTGACAAGGGTGGAAAGAATGACTAAGAGCAGAGAGACTATTATAATTCATTCAAAATAATATATTTTAAATACTCATCTCTGACTCATGAAATGTCTATAGCTAAGCTAATTTTATAATTTTAAAATTATTCCTCCACCTACCATTTTCTCAACACATTGCTTCCTTTTGAAATCCCAAATCTCCCCTAACTTCAGTGTTTCTTCTGTGGGTGCGCAGAGTCTTGGATGAAATTCATGTAGGAAGCTGTGTTATAATCCTTCTATCACACTGTGGTCTTGTTGCATTTGGCAAACATGCTAAAACATAACAAGAAAAATGAGTGGAAGGAACAGCTTGAAGATTTTTTTTAAATTGAATAAGTTGATAAAGGCAAGAGGAAAATAATTTTGGTGGGTAGATGGAAACATTGTGTTGTCATTTAAATTTTTTCTTTCAGGAGTGGAATCTTCTTATGCAAGAGGGGCTAAACAGATGAGAATGAATCCTTTCTTATATTGGCCTGATGTCACTACTGCACACAAACTAATTTATTATTGATGAGTTGTGATGCTTTTTTATTTGTCTAAGTTTCAGCACTTCTTTTTTTATTGCTTAAAATATTACAAAGAGTGGTGCATATGTCTTCTTTTCCTTTTTACCCCCTTGATCTTCCTCTGACCTCCCTTACCCCCCAGTGTTTTGTGTCCATTAGTTATGCTTATATGGATGCATAAAAGTCCTTTGGTTGATCTCTTCCCTCCCCAACCGTCCCCAGCCTTCCTGCTGTAGTTTGACAGTCTGTTTGCTGCTGCTCTGCTTCTGTATCTATTTTTGTTCATCAGTTTATAATGGTCTTTATTATCCATAAATGAGTACTTCTGTTATGTTGGTTATGTCCTATTGATTCATCCAGCTTTGGATTTTATGATAATTTACTGAAAAAGATACTTGAAGAAAACTTGCAGAAGAAATGGACATTTTTCAGATCTTACCCAAGTGGAATAAAAGGAACACAAAATTCTCCAATTGAGTTAATGATTCAATACAATATACAGATGGCATTGACCTATGAAAGAAGAGGTCTCAGTTTTATTCTAGGTCAGGGCACGTGCCCAGGTTGCAGGCTTGTTCCCCAATATGGGGCATGCAGTAGGCAACCGATCAATGATTCTCTCCCATCATTGATGATTCCATCCCTCTCTCCTTTCCTTTCTGAAATAAATAAAAATATATTAAAAAATAAAAAATAGATTATAGTTTGAAATATATTTCTGTTATCCCTGCATTAGAAGCATCTGAAAAGTAAAAGCAAATATCCTGTTTTATCTACTATGTATTTTCATATAAATGTACAGTTTGTCTTGATTAGATCTAAATTGTTGAGCAGAGAGAATACATGCATCTACTTTCCATGAACCTTATGGGACATCAAATTGAAATCTCCTGTGCATTGTTCTGGCTTGACTACATTTGTCCGTTTTTATCTCTGCTGTGCAAAAAGATTACTGAGTTTTATCTTCCCAATGGGAAACTGACAAAACAATATTCTTCACTTTATTAACATGCTTCTTCCAGGGAAAAAATGCAACTAAATAAGTTAGGTTTAAACAGCAGATAAGAGAATCCTAAACACTGAATAAAAGTGACACTCAGAAAGGATCATTTGAAACCTGGATAGACTACTGAGATGCAGCAGATCATAGATTAGAAGAAAAAAATACTATCCTCTGATGAGAAACAATTGAACACAGAGTGAGCATAGAGCTTTCAGTTTTATCAGTAACTATGTACAAGTTCTATCAATCTTATTACTTTAAAGCTAGCCTTTAGCTTCTGTGCAGAAAAAGAGCAAATCACTAAACTTATAGAGCTGTTCTACTTAGATAATTTATTGAAATAAATTACATTATGCTTTAACCATCTTATTATAGTTTTGAACTTTAAATTTGCTTTTGGTTATAAAAAGGTGTGAGGAATTGAAAAATAAGAGAAAATAAGCATGTTACATTGTTAAAAGTAGGTATTTTCTATTTAGTGACTATTAAAGATAATAAACCGAAATTTTAGAAAAGGTTTAGTTTCTCATTCTTAATTTTATTTATAAGTTATTTTAATCATACTTGAGATCAATTAAAATTTTCTGAAGTGTAGGCTTTTGGCATGACTTCATTTAACAACATTTTTATCAGCATCAGCATGCATATGTGGGGAGAGGGAGACGTTAGGTGCATGATACTTTGTTACACATGGAGGATATAAGGAACTATAAGATATCATCCACACTTTCATGTTCTTTATATCTAGTTGTTGAGAGGTTTCATATATTGAGCTTACTTACATTTTTAAATATATTTTATTGATTTTTTACAGAGAGGAAGGGAGAGGGAAAGAGAGGTAGAAACATCAATGAGAGAGAAACATTGATCAGCTGCCTCCTGCACACCTCCTACTGGGGATATGCCTGCAACCAAGGTACATGCCCTTGACCAGAATTGAACCTGGGACCTTTCAGTCTGCAGGCCAACCCTCTATCCACTGAGCCAAACCAGTTAAGGCGAGCTTAGTTACATTTTATATACTAATACCAACTTAGTGATTACATCAGGACATATATGAACAATTCATTGCAGTTTGGATGGAGAGAAAATGGGCAGAGGGAGATGTATAGAAGGGAAGGCATCTAGGAGGTTATGAGATTTGAGTTGACCCTTGAAATTTTTAGGACTCCAGAGAGTAATGATGTGAAAACACTGTGGTTGGAGGGAGAGTATGGTAATTAATTAGGGGTTATTATAGTAGCATATAGCATTTAGGAAGCATCTAAAATTTCAAAATGTGGCTTATTTTAGATTGTAGAAACATGCATTTAGTAGTCTTAGGAATTTGGACTTTATCTGATGTTCTCTCTGATATGCCTAAAAGAATTAGAAATATTTACTACAGAAAATAAGCACAATATTCTTCCCTAAAGCTGTAGAGACAACAGGATCAGAACAAGTGAAATAGTTTATTAAGTAGCTTTCAAGCTTGTGGTTTGATTGCTGGAGTTCTATCTATAAACTTTGAAGTCCTGCATGTAGTAAATGTTCCTTAGCAGAAAGAGGTTAAATTAATCAATGCTTGGAAAAGAGAAGAGAAAGGTGTTATATGCTCACGGACTTGTAAAATATGGACAAAGGAACAGTATATGGGAGAAAATATTAAAAAATTAGCTAGTGAGTTATAAGATTGGTAATTTATTAATTTACCAATTAATAAAAAAGACCTAGTCTATGAAGATATTAGCAGATATATAGGTATTAGTGGACACATCTGTGTCAGAGATCTATGATTACAGCTAGATTGAACCTGTTTTTAAATTTGTATCATAGTAGAATATTTAAAGTGTGAAGGGAGGATACCAATCCATTTTCAGCAGTCATCAGAAACTTAAAAGATTCATAATGGGGAAAAGTGCCATAGTACTATGGTGATGGAAGGAAACTTGACTTGAGGTGTTCAACAAACAATACAATAAACAGATGGTATATTATAGAAGTGTACCTGTGAAACCTACATAGTTTTATTAACCAATGTCACCCCAATAAATTTAATAAATAGAAAGAAAAATGACATAGTACCATACTCATGAAACCCATATTCAAGTTAGGGTATGATCATCACTATTTCCAATTTGGTGAAAAAGTGACATGATTTGCGCAACCTGTTATTGAAGATTCAGCAAAATAAAATACATTTGATGAGAGAATACAGCTATTTGCCAGAAAATACTTCTACTAGCTGCTGAATAAATGGTCAGAAACATGAAAGACAAAGATAGAACTATGATGGAAGAAGAAACTCTACATGTGTGAACCCAGGTATGAGTTGTTGTCCTAGAATGGACTTAGACATTCTCTTCCAGATCTTGATTGTGGACTGCATCTTTCTACTTCTTTCCATGTGATGAATTTTTTTTTATTGTATAATAGACATTGTGAGTAATACATTGTAGAGAGTCATCCTCCATTAAAGGGCATTGAGCTTTGCTTAGGCAATTAGTTAAATTATTGGTAGTTCCTTTTGCATATATTAGATGTGGTTTCATTGTTTACTAGAGGTCCAGTGCACAAGATTCCTGCACTGGGAGGGGGTCCCTCAGCCTGACCATCCCCCTCTCCCAGTCCAGGACCCCTCGCTCCTTACCACCTGCCTGCAGCAGAGGCAGGAGAGACTTCTGCCTCTGCTTGGACTCACCAGCTGTGAGCCTGGCTTCTAGCTGAGCGGTGCACTCCTTGGTGGGAGCACATTGACCACCAGGAGGCAGCTCCTGCCTTGAGCATCTGGCCCTTGATGGTCAGCGCACATCATAGCAACCAGTCATTCCACCGTTTGATTGATTTGTATATTATGCTTTTATTGTATAGGATTAGCTTGATAATTATTTTGTGGGTGTTTTTTGTTTGTTTGTCTATTTTTTTAATCAAAGATACTTTGTACATGAACCTAGTCCTGGGCCATGGCCCTTATCTGGATCATAGAGCATGTTGCTAAGACAATTTTTCTTGGGTGTACCAAGGGTGGAGTTCACCAAGGTGTTCAATGAAGTCCTTGTCTCCTCTTTACTTCAGCCAGAACACAAAGTTTCTAGTATTTCATGACTTTTTATGTAACTGCTCAGGCCTCAACAAAATAACAGATAATTTTCCTAAGGCTCTCAGAGCTGCACACGTATGGAACTACACTCTTGGATATGGAGAAATAATGACTGCCCATGCAGATTTTCTGAGCCATCTCTTTGCACAGTTTCCTCTTCTCTGTTACGTGCTGCACATATTCCAGCAGATTAGACTTTAGAACTCTGCCTCCTTCACTCATGGCATCTACCATAATTTGGGGTGTATTATCCTGCCCTAAAGCAGGAATGTAAATCTAGACAGAAATACAGGGAGTTTTTATTGCTTACTCTGTGCTTTCTTTTTCTGAGGTATCACAGGCCTGCCTTTGTTATTGTCCAGTGCCTGAAGACAGTTTCCTCATGTATTTTGTTAAGTTATATTGTCCAGTGACAGGACAAGTCTGTTTCCACTTACTTTTTTTCTCTTCCCATTCTAAACCCATAGAAAGGTCTAGGACTGGTTGTCCAAAGTCAGCTTATACCAAGTTGAAAATGCTTTGTTATATGCTTTCTTATTTCCTTACCTGATCTGAGACTGCGAGAGGCTGAGTGTATCACAAAATCAGTTTCATGAATGATTTTTGAGTAGAGTATCTTTTAAACAATCAGTAGGTAAAAATGTTCTCTAAGGTTATCCATTTTTATTAGATGGGTATTAGATGACTATTAGATGTTAATCATTTAAAGATCTATCAGATCTCTCAGGATGGTTTGTAAAGCATAAAAGAGCAATAGACACCATTGTTGTGCTATTATTTCCACATTTAACCCAGTACATTTGCCTAGGTAATTTGCCTAGTACATGAAAAAAATGCATCACAAACTAAAAATAACCAACCAATCATGGTCAAACCTCATGGTTAGCCATTGCAAATCTCTTCCCCCATGTGTTTGAATTGACTTTGTGTGGTTTAAAGGACAGGTAGGTTCAGGGCCTCAGGTCTGAGAGGATTAATGTGCATGAATTTTTGTTCACCAGGCCACTAGTTTTTTATATAATACTAGAGGCCAGGTACACAAAAATTTGTGCACTCAGGGGGGTCCCTCAGCCTGGCCTGTGCCCTCCCATAGTCTGAGATCCTTCAGGGGATGTCCACCTGCTGGCTTAGGCCTGCTCCTCAAGGGATAAGGCCTAAACTGGCAGTCAGATATCCGTCTGGCAGCCTGGGAGCCCTCAAAGAATGTCGACTTGCCAGCAAGGAGCAGGCCTAAGCTGCAGTCAGACATCCTTGGTGCTGCTGAGGAGGCGGGAGAGGCTCCCACCACCACCGCTGTACTGCAGCCATCAGCCTGGCTGGTGGCTGAGCAGAGCTCCCTCTATGAGAGCACATTGACCACCAGGGGGCAGCTCCTGCATTAAGTGTCTGCCCCTGGTGGTCAGTGCGTGTCATAGTGACCTGTCATTCTCAGTGTTTCTGCTGTTAGGGTCAATTTGTATATTACCCTTTTATTGTATAGGATAGAGGCCTGGTGCATGGGAGAGGGCCAGATGGTTTGCCCTGAAGGGTGTCCTGGATCAGGGTGGGGTTTTCGCTAGGATGCCTGGCCAGCCTGGGTGAGGGGCTGAGGACTGTTTTTATACTGGCCACAACCCCTTCAGGGTGGGAGGTCCCTGCTAGAGTGCCTGGGCAGCCTGCGTCAGGGGCTGATGGCTGTTTGCAGGCTGGCCAAGTCCCCCAGCAGGAACCCTCACCCCATGAGGGTGTGGCCATCCTGGGTGAGGGGCTAATGGCTGTTTGCCAACTGGCCAAGCCCCCAGCAACCCAAGCTCACAGTGAGGCTGGCTGGAAGCAGATATCTGGGATTTATCTTCTATAATTGAAACTTTGTTGCCTTGAGTGGAGGCCACAGCTGGCCAGGGCAGGCGGGAATCTTGGCTTCCTCCATTGTCCGGGGCAACCAAGCCTCCTGCTTACTCCAGCTCTGTGGCTGCTGACAGCCATCTTGATTGGGTTAATTTGCATATAGTCACTCTGATTTGCTGATGGGCATGGCTTGGGTGTAGCAGAGTGATACCAATTTGCATGTTTCTCTTTTATTAGTGTAGATTTGCTACAATACCTTGTACTCTCTACTCATACCTAAATTAGATCAGAGAAGCATCTTTTACTCTCTTATAATTAAGATTCCTTTTTCAACTCAATTAGGTTCTTATGATTTTGTTAAATTTTGAAGTAGACATTTTAATATTGTCTTTCACAATTTATATTTATATTTTTTAGAGAAGAGTACATTACTGAGACATTATGTACTACATGCATGTGTGCGTATGTATGTATATGTAGGGGTGGACAAAAGTAGATTTATAGTTGTGAGTATGCAAAACAGACTTTATTCTTGTATTATTATTGGTTAATTATTGTCTTATTTTCCATACATACAACTATAAGTCCATTTTTGTCAACCCATGTATGTGTGTGTATATATACATATATATGTATATGTATATATTTACTATTTCTCATTTTGTAAAAATGATTATAGAAAAATTTTGTATTTCAAAACTATCTTTTTTAAATGCACATTTTAGAGGGAATATTATATAAAGCATTATCATCATTCAAATAAAGTTAATTTCAAATAACTGGTATATTTGCCTTTAAACCAATACACTGAAATGTTACCCATGATCACTAGGAATGTAGTTATAAGTTAAGAAAGTATTTAACTGGTCATTAAGTTCAGTATACACTTGTCTTAATGTCCTATTGATAAGTTACTAGAGCTATTTTATATTCAGTTGCTCATATTTTTATGTACACATTGCTATTTTGATATTGGAGTTACATTGGTACAATAGGAAAACTGCTTATATCTTCATTTTATAACACTCTCCAAAGGAATTGCTGCAGGGGCAGTGAGTGTGTGGCATGATCTTGGCACATATATTAAGGTGACTTGAAGGATCTATGTTTATTGAGTCTTTTGTATTAATACTCCATCTGGAGGCTCATCACTGGTATTTATAATCTTAGAAAAAAATTCTGCTTGGAGCTACCTGTATTAGATGGATCATAAAAACTTAGTTTTCTCAGGCCTCAATTTTTGTTGTTGTTGTTAAATGAGTACAATTTGGATTTTGTTAATGAATTGTTGGATAAAAAAAGTGTACTAATAATGTTTTAGGACAGCCACTGTTATTGAATAAAATTAATGCCATATAATTTTAAATAATTTTTTGCTTGTTCTACTTTGTGTAAATCACTTATTCACATTGAAAGTTGTATTTCTCTGAGAGCTGTCTGGGAAATTGTGGAGTGAGTCCAATATGCGATGCATCCTGTAGTGCACTGCTCATTCCTGCTTAGTGGAAAAGTGTCCTATTCCACACAACTTTATAACACCCTACAGCCAAATGTTCATGTAATCAAGAAGCCTGTTTATGTATGTCTAAAAATAGGCACTAACTGTTTTATATGGCAACACAAAGCATGTTTTCTAGTCTTTTAATATTCTTTGAATTTTCTAATAATTTAATGATTGCATACAGTCAGAGAAGCTTGTACTTTATTTTGTTTCAGAATAATAAGGAACTGAGGATTTTGAAAACAACATTGATGGTAATATAGGTTTTAATACTTGAATCACCAATATGGTGTTTTCATTCTGATGTCTAATATAGGTGATTATCCTTTAATTTTTCCATGATATTTTCCTTATGTTTTTTTCTATAATAGTACAGTTGAGGCATTATATTGTATTTTTCTCTAATTTTATGTGTAAGCAGATGTTTTATATGTGAATTTTATGATAATACCAAAAAGTAGTACAAAATACAATGGTAGGCAAAAGTAGTTTTACAGTTGTATGTGTAGCAGTTTATTCTTATATTATCCTATATACTAAAAGGCTAATATGCAAATTGTCCCCTTGGGAGTTTGACTGACCAGGAGTTCCAGTGCTTGCTATGATGTATGCTGACCAGCAGAGGCTGGCTTGGAATGAAGGAAGGCCCCGATGGGCAGCCAGCAGCCAGGGTAAGGAAGGCCCTGGCCAGCATCTGGCAGCCAGGGGAAAGAAGGTTCTGATGGGCCCTGATCACCAGCCAGGCCTAGGAACCCTACCTATGCACAAATTTCATGCACCAGGTCTCTATTTATTTAATAATTATTATATTACTAATTTTTGTCATTTATTTTATTATTATTGTATATCTTTACATATGATTTATCTTTTAGATAATGATGACTGGTAATTTAACCTAATTTTGCCCACCCCTGTATTTGCTTATAATTATCAATAATTTTGAGGAAAATGACCTTGATGTCTTTAACTCTCAAGTGTTTCAGCAGTATTAATCATGTATATATGTATGTATGTATGTATGTATGTATGTATGTATGTATGTGTTTGTGTGAGTGTGTTTTTTAGTAAGAGTGAGATAATGCAGGTTTGGCAAAAAGTTAATAATTGATGAAGCTAGTTTGAATGGATATATGAGTTCATTGTGCTATTTTTATACTTATAAATAAAATATTCCATTCTTAACATATTCCATATTATTTAAGCTACTAGATTCAGAAATCCATTTCTAAATATGGAGCATTTGTTTATTTGGTGAGTTTATCATATTTTCTTTGAAGCATCTTTGTTGGTGAAAGAATGTCTAGGCCCCTGCTAGAGGCTTTTCCCACTGGTAAGTCTTTATTCTGGCAGATGTCTGTGTGGGACTGACTTTAAGCCAGAGCTGACAAGAAAGCATCACTTTGTCAGAAAAGAAGATGTGACTACTTTGGGGCTCACTTAGAAGGTAATTACCATTTATTATCATGTTGAATTATCCAAATGTTAGATGTATTTAGGTAGCCATGGTAACATTGCCCTTGGCTTTATTTCTTAACTATAGGCTCGATGCACGAAATTCATGCAAGAGTAGGCCTTCCTTCCCCCAGCTGCTGGCACTGGCTTCCCTCTGGCACCCAGAACCTTGCCTTCCTTCTGGATGCCTGTAGGCACCTGGGACCCAGGTTTCCCTCACAGCCCTGGCTTCCTCCTGAAGGATGTCTGTTATAATTAGCATATTATGCTTTTATTATTATAGACTGGGTGCCCAGTGCACAAAATTCATGCATGGGAGCATGGGGGTCCCTCAGTCCAGCCTGCACACTCTCCAATCCAGGACCCCTTGGGGAATCCCTGTGGGATTGGGTCTAAACCGGCAGTCAGACATCCCTCTTGCAATCTGGGACTGCTGACTCCTAACTGCTCACCTGCCTGCCTGATCACCCCTAATCACCTCTGCCTGCCTGCATGATTACCCCTAACCTCTCTGCATGCTTGTCTGATTCCCCCTAAAGGCCTCTGCTTGCCAGCCTGATCACCCCTAACTGCCCTCCCCTGCTGGCCTGGTCATCCCTAACTACCCTCCTCTGCCAGCTTGATTACCCCTAACCACCTCTGCTCCAGCCCCCACCACCGTAGCTTTGTCCAGAAGGATGTCTAGATGGATGTCCTTTTATTAGTATAGATAATATCTCTATAATGTGTTAGAGTAAGTTCTTCCTTGTGCCAATTGTGGGAGTATTTACTCCTTTATCCTGTGTAATTACAAGTAAGTTCTTCCTTGTGCCAATTGTGGGAGTATTTACTCCTTTATCCTGTGTAACTACAAAAACTATGGGAGTACAGATCCTTCTCTGCTAGGAACTAGATCTTCATGGATGCTGGGTAGTAGACGGAGAAGATAGTATGAGTAGTTGTAAGCATATAGGAGAGCCTTTATTGTAGCCTAAGTAGCCATTAAGCCACTAAGGAGCAATCAGACAACGCAGTTCTTGCTAACACAGTAGTAAACATAGGAACCATTGTACATATAGTAGCCCTTGCTAATACAGTGGAAACATAGGAGCCATCCTAGTAAAACAGCCAGCACCGGTTGGTCAGTAATACATCTCCCTCACATATACTTTATACTAACTTAGGCAAAAGAGGCTTCTTGCCAAAATAGTGGCATGATTATTTTAGGGTATAGAAGGGCAGTACTGTGTAGTATAGTACACTTGTCCTTGCTTTTGCACCTGCATCTAGCAAATTAGCCTTGAACACTCTGATTAGGATTCCTATGTTCAGATTGGCCTTGAATATCTGGTGTACTCTCTACAGAGCCCCCACATTCAAATTGGCCTTGAACATCTGGTATACTCTGATCAGGGTTCCCACAATAATGGAAGAACAAATTTCCCAACTGAAGCAAATTATTAAATACTTAGTTAATTAACATGTTATTACAAGTTTATATAGATGAATGTTTAAGGAGTGCCATCCTTAGGAAAGTGGCTACAATTTTTAAATCACAGAGTGCAAGTAATGGCAAAAGAATATGGAAAGTTCATTGAACTACAACAGATTTTATACTTCAGAAAATTAATTGTATTTTTAGGTGGTTAGAGACCAAACTTTAAGAAATACAGAACATGCCTAAGAGCTATCTCAGTAGAGGGACAGGAAGCTGTGGTATTATTTTCCAGTTTTTACCCATCATTCACTGAGTGCTGTGCTGCTCCTTGGGCATTAACTTGCTAGAACTTTGGGCCAGCACTTTGGATGCACCTAACATAGGCCCTTAGAGAATGGCAGGGTTTTTTTTTAAATATGTTTTTAATTTATTTCAGAGAGAGAAAGGAAGAGGGATATATATATATATATATATATATATATATATATATATATATATGTCAATGGGCAAGAAACATTAGCCAGCTGCTTTCTGCACACTCCCTACTGGGGTTCGAGCCTGCAACCTGATCATGTGCCCCAACCAGGATTGAACAAGCTGCATCCTGGTACATGGGTCAGTGCTCAACCACTGAACAACACTGGCTGGGAAAGAGAATGGCAGTTTTCTGCAGTAGGACTCCATGAACTAAAATGGCAAGTTCAGGGGCTGGGAGAGGATGTGTTTGGAACCTCAACACTGTGCTTATATCTTTAGATTACAAATGAGGAAACTGAAGCAGAGAGAAGTTGATTAACTTTCTCCTAAGTGAAAAACTACTAATTGGTACAGTGGAGATTTTAATTCAGGATTAAAATAAAAACATCAATATTTACTGGAAATGAATAATATATACATAATGAATCTATATATTCATTCTTGAGTCCCACTCCAGACCTACCAAAATTGACCTGGGGGGTGAGCCTGAGAAGTGTACATTTTAACAAGCCCTCCAGGTGACTGATATACTCTCAAATTTCAAAACTACTAGTTTGTCATGTTCTTATATCCCACATTATACAGTATTAGTTCTTTAACTAGGACCTCATTAGGTTTCATTTGTTTATCTTTTTTAAAAAAATTAAAGAGAAAATGAATGGTAACTAATTGTCATTTGTATCTATGAGTCTATGTGTCTATCACACATGTCAATCAATATACATCTATATACAGTATCTATACATTTTTAAATCTAGAATATTTGTTCCTAACAACATAATTGGTCACATGTTTCCTCTTGTAACAGAGTAGGTATTTTCAAGGAATGGAGGGCGTATCTCTAATCCATTTATCTGCTGATGGGCACTTAGGCTGTTTCTAAATCTTAGCTTTGGTAAATTGTGCTGCTATGAACATAGGGGTGCATATATCCTTTCTGATTGGTGTTTCTAGTTTCTTGGGCTATACTCCTAGAAGTGGGATCACTAAGTCAAGTGGGAGATCCATTTTTAGTTTTTGGAGGAAACTCCATATTGTTCTCCACAGTGGTTGCACCAGTCTGCATTCCCACCAGCAGTGCAGGAGGGTTCCCTTTTCTCCGCATCCTCTCCAGCACTTGTCGTTTGTTGATTTGTTGATGATAGCCATTCTGACAGATGTGAGACAGTACTGCATGATCATTTTGATTTGTATCTCTCAGATGATTAGTGACTTTGAGCATGTTTTCATATGTCTCTTGGCCTTCTGTATGTACTCATTCAAAAATTATCTATTTAGGTCCATTGCCCATTTTTTGATTGGGTTGTTTATCTTCCTTTTGTTAAGTTGCATGAGTTTCCTGTAAATGTTGGAGATTAAACCTTTATCGGTGATGACATTGGCAAATATGTTCTCCCATGCAGCGGGCTTTCTTGTTGTTTGTTGATGGTTTCTTTTGCTGTGCAGAAGCTTTTTATTTTGATGTAGTCCCATTTGTTTATTTTCTCTTTGGTTTCCATTGCCCTAGGAGCTCTATCAGTGAAGATATTGCTTCAGCATATATCTGAGGTTTTGCTGCCTATGGATTCCTCAATATTTTTATGGTTTCCCATCTTATGTTTAAGTCCTTTATCCATTTCATTTTGAGTTTATTTTTGTGTATGGTATAAGTTGGTGGTCTAGTTTCATTTTTTGAATGTATCTTTCCAATTATCCCAACATCATTTATTGAAGAGACTGTCTTGACTCCATTGTATGTTCTTATCTACACAATGGAATACTATGCTGCTTTAAAGAAGAAGGAATTCTTACCATTTGCAACAGCATGGATGGAACTGGAAAGGATCATGCTAAGTGATATAAACCAGTCAGAGAAAAATAAATATCACATGATCTCACTCATTTGTGGAATATAATGAACAACATAAAGTAATGAACAAAAATAGAAACAGAGTCATAGAAGCATTGAACAGACTGTCCAACCTAGGATGGTGTAAGGGGGGTAAGAAATCTACCAAAGGACTTGTATGCATACATATGAGCATAACCAATGAATACAGATGCAGGGGGGCGGGGTTAGGACACTAGCTGGAGTTTGGGGGTAGCCTGGATCAATGGGGAAAAAAGGAGACTTATATAATACATTAAACAATAAATAAATTAAATTTAAAAAATAAAGGCAAATCAATTAACCTCTTTTAGCTTTAATTATTGATAAAATAAACACATTATTAAGTTGTTATGATAAAGTGAAAAGAATATGTATATGTGTTTAATACTGTGCCTGGCACATAGCAAAATTGCAGTACATGTCAGTATTACTATTACCATTGGCACTGTCATCATCATTATTTTATTTGGGCAATAGTTATACTTTCTTGTCTAGTGTATTGAACAATAAATGTGATGATTTATGAATTTCTGGGCAACTGTTATGAATTTACATTGCTTATATCTCATTTTCATGTTGACATATTATAAATGGAAAATAAAAAATCATCATCTACTGAAAAAGTGTATTAATAATAAAATAGAAAAATTGTTTAAAAATGAGGTGGTACAATAGTCATGTAAAGTAGGAGCTGTGTGCTTAATATCTTTATTGTATATTTTTGTATAATATAGCCTTCTTGGCAAGGATATTAATCATTTTTATTGGTAGGAATTTTACAAATTTACAAACATGTGAAAGATATCATATCTTTATACATATTTATTGCTCCCATCAAGTAAGAACTAATTTAATTTCTAAAATTAGAAGAGAATGGCTTGAAGAAGAACCAAGATGGCAACATGAGGTATATACCTAAATGCGCAGCCTCCACAACTACATTATAAAAATACAACTATACAGATAAACAGCCATCCTCCAGAACCAAGGGAGGGGAAGCTTTACAACTAGAAGGCAAGAAAAGGAGTGCATTGAGACTGCATAGAAGCTCCCAGCGCCAAAACTGAGAGGTACAGATGCGCAGAATGGAAGCAGTGGTGCGGGTGAAAGTGTGGCAGTGGCTGCGCCTGGTTCCGCAGCTCAGAAGGAGATTATAAATTCTGGGGTCGCACTGAATGCGATGCGGGCTGTAGGGCAATGGGGCAGAAGACCAGTGGCGTTCTAGCGGTGCTGTCTGCAGCGATCACTGACGCGGAGATTCAGGGACTGAGAGACGTGCAGACCTCAGGACTTGGAGGCGCCAAACCC
>PVJC01027617.1:0-23158 GCA_004026665.1 Murina feae
CGGGAGAGGTGCCCCACCCCTGTGTGTGCGGGTGCGGGAGAGGTGCCCGTGCGTGCGGGAGAGGTGCACCCCCCCTCCCCGTGCGTGCGGGAAAGGTGCCCCCCTGTGCGTGCGGGAGAGATGCCCGTGCGTGCGGGAGAGGTGCCCTGTGCCGGCCGCGGGTCGGAGCCCCAGCTCCCTTCTCTCTTCGCGTGGCGCCCAGTGAGGCTGAAAGGTGGACAGCATCCTGGGAGGAGGAGAGGGCCGACCGCAGGGCCAGGACAGGCCCCGCCCGTTAGGGCGCCACTTGACTTGGGCAAGAGGTCACCCTCTTTGGAGCTCTTTCCTCCTCGGCACCAGGGGGATTATGCCTGCGAGTTGTTCTTATTAATCCCCTTTTCAGCTGCCGAGAAGTGTCACCAGCTGGGAATGCGGGAACTCAATGTATACTTTCCCAGGAAACGGCCGCCTCCCAGCAGGCGGCTCATGAGCCAGAAAAGACTGTCATTACTTCACACGTTTCTCTGTATGAAGAAGCCCGTTTATTACTGTCCTACCCGCTGACTACCCTGCACTTAACCATTCGGACGCTCACCGAGCACCTGTTTGCCAGGAACTGTTCGGCACCATGCTGGGCGAGGGGGAGGGGGAGGGAGGAGATGGTAAGACACGCTGTTGCCTTGAGGAGCTCCCGGGCCAAGGATGAGCACAGCTGCCCTGCAGTGTCCGTAAGAGTATGGGAGCGTTTCACGGAGTCAGCAGACATTTTCTGAGCAGCTGCAGCTGCTGAAATGCGGAGGGCAGAGGCAAGTTACAATCGAGAGGAGACAGCCTCACTCCAGTGCCTTCATAGACACACTATGTGGGGCTGTAGGAGGACAGAGTGAAGGGTAGTGTGGTCCGCTGGGAGGTGTGGGGGGCATGGAAAGTAACCAAAGAATTTACGTGCATATTTGCAGAACCCATGGGCATAGACAATAGTGCTGTAGGCCTGGGGTCACGGGGAGGAGGGGAGGGGCACATCTGTAATACTTTCAACAATAAAGATAATTTGGGGGGGGGGCGGAAGATCCAAGAAAAACAAGGCAAAATAAAGTAAAAACATCCCACAATTAGGACTACAGCTATCTGGGCTTATTATCTTTAATTCAAAACTATAATTATATTTCATTTCTACACTGGTTGTATTTAAAGTGATGATACTTAAGAACATTAAATAGAGTGTGCTAAAATAAACTAAAATAACGTTTTAAAGAAAGCGGCTTGAGCTGTGTCAGATACAGGGGTGGATTGCCCAGAAAAGTCACCCAGGAAGTAAAATTTAAATCAGTTGGCTTTCTTCCCTACCTTCTCTATGCCATGGGTATTTGCAAAAGAAATGTGAGTGAGAATGTCACGTTCCTACTGGTTTATTTCTATCATTTCTTCGGCCTTTCTAGCAACCCCATTGGAGCAAAGGCTTGACCAGCGGGTGGATCTCGTGGCCTTTCTCCACAATACCTCCTCTTTCTTGTTCCGTTTTGCTTTTCCCTTTCAGACTCCTAGAGGGCCAGGGTTCATCTCTTCAAAGCCCGCGGGGTCTTTGCCCCCCTTTGTCCAGGGCTAGTGCCTTGTTAACAGGAAGCGAAGTCCTCTTGCCAAGCAGCCTTCTGTGGATTGTCTGCCCGCAGAGAGGTCAGCGCTGGGTCTCCCCGGTAACTGAATATCCCCCGGGCATCGCGGCAGCCTCCGGGTCTCCATATGTAGTGTGTTCAGGTCGGATCCGGTTTCCCCTGTGGTGGTTTCAGGGTCTTTGTGTTCGGATCCTTCCAGCTTTGTCCCCCTGATATTTCGAATGGCACCACTTGCACACCGTGTTGGTGATACTTAAAAGCAGGCTGGGAAAAAGCCGGTATCTCAGGAGCACATCTTCACTGTCGGGAGCCCCTGGCGTGAGTTCTGACATGTGTGCGCTGCACCTTAGGGACAGGCGTATGGTATCAGCGTGCTACCCACCAGGCAGCTCTCATTTCCCATGGGCGTTACTCGTGGGGCGAAAGGAATTTGACTGAGGCCTCCACCCGCCTCCCCTTAGCAACATGTATAGCGATTGCTTGGCCTCGTGCCTGGCACGCAGTGTGCCTTCAAGCCGCGGTAGCTCCTGTTGGTTACTGCTGAGGGGGGCTTGCCAGGCCTTGCTATCGGGCGCCTGCTCACCCCGTAGTTATCCCTTCTCCTCGCGCTCCAGTGACTCTTTGTGGCAAGTTCCCTTTTGCCTGTTCTCTCCCTAGTTGATGAATAAGGTGACCAGACGTCCTGATTTTTAACAATTTTGTCCCGCATCCTGCGGCATTTTAAAAAAGTCCCGATTACTCTTTGTAATATTTTAAGTAATAATTTTAAAAAAAGAAAAAATATAACTCCCCCCCCCCGCCCCCGGTCAATGGTGTACCGCTTTAAATCTGGTCACCTTAATGAAGCAACAACCATGTCTTAGTATCTCCCCAGGGCCATTAGCTGGTTTTCACGTTGGCCCTTGGTCACAGTTGACTGCTTTCAGTGTGGCCGTACTTATGTCTGCTCAGCATTCTTCCTCCGAGAAACCCCTTTCCCTCCTTCCTGCGGAGTCCTGCAGAGTCCTCAGGAGGCTGGGAGAGGGCACAGGACCCGAGCCAGATCCGTCAGCCACAGGACTTAGGCGGGGGTTGGGATGACCTTCTCTGTTGCTATGGTGAGCTGTGAGGTCAAAGTGGGCCTGGGGCTGTCACCACGGAGACACCTGGACTCCATCTAGGAAGGAAGCTTTGAGATGGCAAGCCAAGCCAAGAGGTCTTGGTAGTGTCATCTCAACTCCTGAATCCAGCCGCCCAGTTAAAGCCGCGGTCACCCAGGTAAGGACTTGAGCTCTGGAGCCAGCTGCCTGGCTGGCTGTCTTGGCTGGTCTGTATCACTGGCCCTTTCAACCTCGGGAAAGCCACTCACTCTCTTTTTTGCCTCAGTTTCCTCACTTGCAAAATGGGGCTAAGGATAGTACCTACCTCCTAGGATTGGAAGGTTAACAGTATTAAGACATGCAAAGTACTTAGGACAGTGCCTGGCCTGTAGGACGCTCTCAGTCTTAACTATTGTTATTATCCATTGTTCAGACTACGCAGATATCTCAGCCAAAAGAAAAAAAATGATCTATTTTCTCAAAGTAACGCTAACTAGAGTTGTTTCCTGCACTTGTAACCCTGAGGCCAGACCAATGCAGCAGCCCTCCTCTCTCCTCGTGCCGGCAGCTGCCCCAGCAGTGCCCCGCTGGGCTTCGAGCACCTCGGGAAATGAGTTCCTACGTGCAAACCCCTTAGACAGCACCCAGCATAAGGCACATGCGCGTCAATGTTAATATAGCTCCTTGGGGACACTGGTCTTCCTTGTAAGAAGAAAGCCAGTTTTAAAACTCCCTTTACTTATATAAATAACACAAGGATATATGTGTCGCTTTTTTACACAACCCCACTTCACTGACAAAAGCTGTAGAATTGGAATTCCAGGTGCAGAGATCTGCACATTGGAAAGGCTTTGGGCTGCTCTCTTCACGCCAACTCCGGAAAGGGCATCCTGCTGTACTTCCCATTCTCGCCAGCAGGGGGCAGGAGACACCGGAACATGTGCAACTGCTGGCTTTGCCATTCCGTAAATTTTCCCCAATTCGTCATTGGGGTTGAGGAAAAATCTGCTGTTTTAACTTTCTTTTCTTTACGAACAGATCTTTCACATAATCAATCACAGTGCTTCTTCCCCTTCCTGAGAGCGTGGCAGGGAATCCGAATCCCAAACAGCACCAGAAAGTCATCCCCGCTTGACTGGAGTTGACGTCAGAGAAAATCTATTCGCTGTCCCTAGCTCGAGGACTCAGGACACGCCAGGCATCGGGACAGAGTGCAAACAGGATTGCTTTTATGCCACCAGGAATCCGTGTGTCCTTCCATTGCTCATCCCAATGTACTAACAATCACAAAAGTAAATAGGCAAGCACACACATTCTGAACAGAGCCCCTAGGGAAAGCTCCTGCCAACCTCAGGCAGATCGAGGCGTCGCAAGGTGGTACTGGCGGGCGAGTCCCTGCACAGGAGGTCACTCGGACTCTAAGCTTCTCTTGGACATCACCCCTGATACCACTGACACAACCCTTGAGGAACACATGGGCCCTCAAGTTAAACATGACAGAGCAGGAGAGGGAAAACACATGCCTGCCCTTGAGATTGGCCACGGAGAGCAGAGGACCTGGCTGTGAGGGAGGAGCGGCCACACCACCAGTCATGGCGTCAGGGCTCTAAAGAAGCCAGAAGGCCTGATGTTAGGGACCTCCGTGAGCTGGCACAGAGACCCTCCAGACACACTGGCTGTGCCATGGCAATGTTTGGACCACTGGCTCTCCTTACAGCCCCACGGTTCTCAAACATGCTCAGATGGTAGAGCATCAGGTACTTCTGTGGAACATCGTGGAATATGGCTCTATTAAGTGAAAAAAACAACCAAGTGCTATAAAAGATGCCAACTCCCACAGCATCTAAATTAGAATTGTATAGTAACAGGTGCCAAGAGGTGTGACTTTTATGCAGAAACCCCAATTCTATTACCTTAACTTCCCTGAAACCTGGAGGAGAGAGTGCTGTTTCAGTTAGCCATGGAATGTCTCCCCTCGGGATACCCTTGGTCGGAGCAGGGCTGTCCTGCCAGGTTTCCATTAGTGCCGGCTGCAAACTTGCCGGCAGATCCCGAGAGCAGTGCTGTGGGGAAGCACCCGGAGAACTGAGGCTCTACCGGCCTTTGATCTCCAATGGAGAAATCCAATCTACACACTACCCCGGGCCTCCGGGAGTCCGCCTGGGGTCACCAGGTGGGCAGAGCAGCAAAAGTAGGGTTTCAGCAGTTCACAGTACCCGCTCTGTGGCCAGACAAAGGCCTCGCCTTCCAAGCAGTGTCTGACCTCTCAACTCTGACATACGTATTTACTCAGCAATTACAGCTTGCACCTCCACAGGGACAGCTTGGTCACTTCCATCAAAGGGGATAAATTAAAGCTCGCCTGGGTCCCATAGCAAAATGTAGCCTCTGCCCTCAAACAAAGCTGCTCATTCACCAGCATCCGCTTTCCCAGGAGCCTTTGCTGCTTTGTAACCAGCACAGGGTGCTCCAAGCCCAAATTACAGGCGCTCACAAATCCGGTGATAAGGGGGCCGAGCAAGACTGCGTTCCTTTCACTGTTAAGGACACGGTCGAGTATCTACGAAGATGCTGGGGGAGTCGCTATTCTGATTTATTTTTAGTATCACTCGAGACTGAAATCTGCTGAGAAAACCTGGAGGTACCATTTTCCAGTTGTATAATCTAGTGCAGAGCCCCGATGGAAAACCGCTATTTGAACTACTCTGTTATTAAGGCAGTCTCTTATTCTGTAGGTCAACTCCGTTATTTTTAGATAGTCCCTTATTCTGGAAAACAACTGTTTTAGTTTGACTAATAGAAAAAGATAAAAACTTAGCTGTCTGACGAAACAGGCTAATACTGATACTGATCCTAATTCCCATATTCCTATGCCAAGTATTGGTTCATTACGTATTCAAGGTTACAAACTGTAAAATAACCTTCACGGAGCTCTTTGTGAAATCTCTGGACAAAGAAGCTCAAAAGCTATAAATATGGGAAACTTCCTGTGTCGGGGCTGAGATTCGGGACACACCTCCCTCTGGGCTCTTGTGAGTAAAGACTCCTAGTTAATTGGCTCATTAAGACGTCTCGTATCTCTCTCCCTGATTTAAGAAGCAACAATAGAGAGATGGAAATTTGAGAAATATTAACTTTCAGTGCATTTGGGGGCAACATAAACCCCATCTACCCTCATACACAGAGGGCAGCAGTGGACACGGGTAAACGCACGGGGAGACCGTGTGGCTGTGTCTGTCGAAGCCGGGACACACCCAATGACCGAGCAGTTCCACGCCTCGGCATGCGCTCCGCAGAAACGAACGCACATGCGGACCAGGAGACAGAGATGTCAATTCCATCAGAAACCCAGCCACCCTGGAGGCAGCCCAGCAACTTATCAGCAGTAGAGGGAGAAGCGCTGTACAGTATAAATCAGCATCAAAGCAACGAGGGCGGACCTCAGGAATGCTGAGCGGAAGAAGCCAGACACAGCAGGCACAGGCCCTGGGACACGGTGAGGACATGGTTGCTCATGTCTTAGATCTGGCGCGGGCGTGTGCCTTTCCGAGTTGTCCGTTTAGGTTTTTACACATTTCTAAACGCAGACTTCAGTAGGAAGTTTACATTCGGAAAATGGACTGTATGACTGGACCAGTGTCCTGAGAAATGGCTACATGTGAACTGGAAACTGGAGGATCACCTTAGCACGGAAGTGGATTTTTTTTTTTTTTAATTTATTGATTTCTTACAGAGAGGAAGGGAGAGGGATAGAGTTAGAAACATCGATGAGAGAGAAACATCAATCAGCTGCCTCTTGCACACCTCCTATTGGGGATGTGCCCGCAACCAAGGTACATGCCCTTGACCGGAATCGAACCTGGGATACTTGAGTCCACAGGTGGACGCTCTATCCACTGAGCCAAACCAGTTAGGGCCGGGAGTGGATTTCTGCATTAAGCTGCCGCTCTGCCCGGTCACTGCGGCTCCTCTTGCTGCAGCCCAGGCACTTGGAGAGCCACGTGCCCGAAAAGCGAGGTGTCCGGGGAAAGGGCCCCCCTGCAGCCAGCCCCGCCGTCCATGGTAAACTGAGGTCTGTGCGCACCTCATGCAGGTGAGGAGGGCACATTTCAGACACCTCCTATGTGCAGATGCCTGTGCACATCACTTTAATTTCATTCTGTCTACCTCAGGGCGGCAGCCTAACAGACAAAACCCTGAGGCTCAGGGAGGTCACATCAACCTGCCCGAGTGAGGCTGCTGGCTAATAAGAACCAAAGCCAGGCTCGTGGTCATGTGTCACCGTAGTTCCAGGGAGCCCTGCTCTGAGCCCGTCACCTCCCACTGCCTCCCCCGTGGGTGAGGAAGTCTGCAGGGGAAAGTGTGCGGGTGAGGTGGCAGGAGGAAGAGAAAGACACCCCAATACAGCAAGTCGGTAAGAAAGACCTTTCAAGAATCAATCCAGGGGCCTTAACCTAACGCCCTGTCCCCGCCCTGGGCAGGACTCACTCCTTTTCTGGGCGCACACTACAACCGTACGGTACACACCCCTCCATGATGCCATGATGCAACACTGCACTTGCCTGAGGTGGTCTGTCCAACTCCCTAAAGATAATGCAGAACCCACCTGGGGCATTCTGGAATTACCTCCTTCCTTGTGATGGAGAAGGGTTTCAAGGACAAGAGGGTAACGCTGAAGAACTGCAGGCACCGAGGATACTAGAGGATTCAGGACAATATAGTTTATTTTCTCATAAAAGATCTAACAAAAATATATATTTTTCTTATAAGAAAGCGAAATTTGAGTTGTTATTATTTATTACATGTTCTACAAACAGCAGTGAAAGAAATCAACAGAATGGACTCAATTTATTAAATATAAAAATGTTCACTTCAAAAGTTTGACCTTGTCCTTGAGCAGCTTGAAGGCGGGGTTCTTGCTGACCTTCTTGTTGAAGATGGCCAGGAGCTCCTCTTCAGACCTGTGGTGCTCACTTGTCACTGCGTAATACTGAGCTAGAACCTTCGCAAAGGAGAGCGACTGTCAAACGAGGGTCACTGTCCTGAAATTTTACCTAAAATGTTCTTTAACCCAGAAGCAGGGTGACAGTAAGAAGTGAAAGAAACCCAGGTGCTGGCCACACAGGGTTGTGCTTGTGAAATCTGTGCAGCGGCACATGTGAGCACCTGGCTGCCTGCGGGTCAGATGTCGATAGAGAACTAAAAACCAGGGAAGAAAGCATTGCTCTGGAATAGAGGATCGCAAAGTATCCAGAAGAATAATTTCCAAACCACGCACGCACTGCTCCTGCTGAGGAGCGATGGGAGTCAGCCCCTCCCCTCCCCACGAGGCCCCAGGGGTTACAGGGCATCGTAAATGAGACACACACACACACACACACAGGACGTTAGGGGTGTTAAAGTGAAGAGCCGATTCTCCCAGCTGCTGTACCTAGGTCCGTGTGCATACCTTTTTCCTGAGCTTTTTGACTGCTATTTCATTGTCTGGGGCCTGCTTCAGGACGGCTTTAATGGTCCCCTTCCAGTTGAATTTACCTACAACACAGAGAGTAGCATGCCAAGTTACCAGAAGGGAAAGGACATGATTTCTGCAACGCCTGCTTGCTGCCCGGGGAATGAATGAATCCTGAATGGGGAGGGAATGTAACATGGGCGCAGGCAGTCAGCCCGTCCAATCACAGTAGCTAAAGGCACCATTGTTGTTCGCAGAGCGAGCAGGTTGCCAGGCACAAACACCATCCCCGCTACAAATGCCTGTAAAGACACAGAGCTGCTTCTAAGGGCCTCAGCACGGAGATGGTGGGGCTAAGCACGGTGAGACAGACAGGTGAGCGAAAGAGGGGACAGCCTATCACTGCACATGGGCGGCACGACTCAAAGCCTTCATGTGAATCTATAATTACCTCCAAGTAAATAAAAAATTAAAGTTGGGGGTGGCTTCCAGCTAAGAGATCTAACCCCATGTGAGCATCACTGACCCTCCATCAATAAAGCCTCGATTCCCGTGAGTCCTGGGAACTGGCAGGACCCGAGGGCTGCTTTGGGCCTGAGGCACAGGAACAGCTGTGGAGAAGGCAGCCTGGAGAGGCGCCTCCAAGGCAAGGGCACATGCCAGCTGAGGCCTCGGGGTGGCAGGGAGTCCAAGCAAGGAGGCACCAGGGACAGACCCAGAGATAGGAGGGGAACAGCCAGGTCTGGCTGAGGACAAGGGGACCGGGTCTGGGAAAGCACTCGGGTTTAAGTTCCAAAGATGATGCCTATTTCCAATGCAGACTGCTTTCCCCTTTATCCTTCAAGCTAGACAGACACACTGTAGGAGTGACTCACAGTCCTCGTGGGTTCCTCTGGAGTCACTCCCGCCCTAGAGGGCAGAGCTTTCCAAATGACACAAGTGATACCTTTTGCAGGAGCCTCATGGTTTTCTGGTTCTCTGCCCTCAGCCAGTCCTGGGACCTTAATCTTCTTCTTCTTAGAATACGCTTCAACTAAATAGAGATTTTTAAAAAATAAAGATTTTGCATTTCTGAGATCTTCTACACTTAATGCATCGTCCATGGCCAGCCCCTTCCACCACCTTCTCATCACCCGAGCCTGTGGGGCTTCTCCTCCCGGGCAGTGGGGGAAACGGAGTTGAGAGGTGAGGCCACTTGCCTGGACTCAGCCCAGGTTGCCCTGACCCCAAAGCTTATGCTCTTTGCATTACTTGGTTCCAAATGCAAGATCTAACAGATTTTATACACCCCAAGTTCAGAGCATGACCATTTGAACAAACCCTGCAGCATTCGCCACACACCTTCGGAAATCTTCCGCTTGCGCTTCCCCGTGTTTGTCTCTTCCTTGCCCGCACTCCTCGGCCCCTGGCTCTTGTTCCCTGCGGGGCCCGTGGCCTCGGGGGCACCCGCCCCGCCCGCTGCCTGCTCGGCCTCAGGCCTCACTTTGCGCTTTTTAGACTTCTGACTCTTGGACTTCTCTTGGTGGTTTCCCAGTTTTAGTTCTTTCTTTTCTTTTTTCCTTTTCTTCTGCCGCTCTTCCTTCCTCTCTCTCTTGTTCTTCTTTGCCTCTGCTTGTCCTTGCGTGGTGTCATTGGCTTTGGAAGGTGCCACCGCGGTGGCGATTTCCGCAGGTGGCTTTGCCACTTGGTTGAGTGGCTTTTGATCCTGCCATTTACTGGCTGGTTCCTTTTTATGAAGCAAAACCAAGAAACAAGTAAGTATTCGTTCCACACCCCACATGTATCTACTGAACAGTGTTCCAAGAAAAATGTCTTTCTTACTTACCATTTTAAAAACTGTCCACCCCTCCGTTAAAATGTAGTAAATACACAAAATGGGATGAACTCCCCCAGCCCACACACCTCTCTGCATTTCTAAAACATTTTATTTATATATTTAAAAATATTTTTATTAATTTCAGAGAGGAAGGGAGAATGAGAGAAACATCAGTGGTGAGAGAGAGTTACTGCCCTCCGTGTGCCCCCTACTAGAGGCCAAGTCTGCACCCCGCGCATGTGCCCCTGACCAGAATCAAACCCAGGTTCCTTCGGTATGCAGCCAACGCTCTATCCGCTGAGCCAAACCAGCTAGGCCCCCTCTGCATTTAACAGGCATTTCTTCCCACTGGAAAAGGAAAGAACCCTTAAATCACTTCCGCCAGACCTTTAATTATGGCTCACAATTCACTACTCTTTGCGATGAAGGTGAGCGCTCACGTGGGGCAGAAACTAGGTTTATGTTCAAGTTCCAGCTTTGCCAATTAGCAGGTGACACAGGGCAAGTTATTGACCTGCTCCAGACCCGTCTCCTTGTCTGCACAGTGAAAGGCAGGAGCCCCTTCCTCATACTGTTCATGTACAAACAAGGTCAGAAATGTCATGCGCTCAGGGCATGCTCAGCACGGCAGCCCAATGCACGAGAAGGGCTTCGTGAACGACCAGTGCTGCACAGAGACCTAATCGAACGTCATTCAGACTAGGTGGGTCCCAAAAGGAAGTCAGGGACGCCTGCGCAGTAAAGAATGGCGGCTGAGGAATCACGGGAAACTACCTACATGCGCTGGGGTGGGGAGAACCTCCCACTCACTGCATCCCTTATTCGACTCAGCACATGGATCATATTTTATTTTTTTTAATCTGTTTTTATTGATTTCAGATAGGAAGGGAGAGGAAGAGATAGAAACATCAATGATGAGAGAGAATCATTGATCAGCTGCCTCCTACACGCCCCACACTTGGGATCAAGCCCACAACCTGGGCATGTGCCCTGACCTGGACCCTGCAGTCCACAGGCAGCACATATACTAAGCTTGGAAAGATGCAGAGATTGGCATGGCCCCTGAGCAAGGAGGACACGCAAATTCGTGAAGTGTTTGTATTTAACAAAACTATTAAAGATATAACTCTCCGAATGAGATGTAAGCTCCAAAAAGGAAGTGCAACTGAATTAAGGTGATACAATCAAATTAACAAAGTAACCAACACTGTGGCAATATCAAACCCAAACCCTCTGCACCTGTATCCACATCTGAGGATTCACATACCCAACCGTTTGACAGGCAGCTGACTGGCTTAAGCCCACAGATTTCTCCCTCCACTGGGAGGGAAGAGAGGTGCTTACCGAGCCCACAGAGCGGTGGGCATGAGGTGGGTGCTTTCGTGGTCTCATCTTTTTAAAACCACAGCAGGGAAGGGCCCTGGTGACCCGTCCCCTTTCCTGGAAGACCTCCTAGGCACTCCGTGCTCACCTGCTTACCTTCCTTCACAGCACCAGCGCCACCTGAGCTAGTTCAGTTTGTTCACGGCCTGGCGCGGATCAGGCACTCATAAGCCCTGAGTGAATGAGTACGATCCGCTTTTAAAGAAAAGGAAACGGAGGCCCACGAGGGAAGCAACGGGCCCAAGATCAAACATATGGCGGAGAGCAGCAGGGAGTCAACCAGGTCTGTCCGACGCCCGAGCTCTGTTCTTCCCAGTCCGTCCGCCGCCGGCTTCCTAAGCAAATCGTTCCAGGTTAGCTGCCACCACTGTCCGACACGGGGACGAAATACCTTTCTGGGCACAATAAAGAACTCTTCTCTGCAAGGCATTCAGCTATTCCTTCCCATAAATGAAGGCCCAGGAGGCTCTCTGAAAAAGAAGGCTGTCTTGACCTCCAAAAGTAAGACCTGTCCACCACACTGCCACTGGGCATGGCTGCCACACGACAAATCTAACATGAGGTCTGACTTACATTGCTGGAAGCTTCCGAAAAGATATTCCACACCTGCTCCAGAATCAACTCATTATGAACTTTTAAACTGTTCTTCATCCAATTCTGTAAGGAAAAAAAGTGGGGGGAGGAATCCCATTGGGCAGGTAAACACAGCTGTCCCTGATGGGCCCGTATCCCCAGTCAGGGAAGCCGTATCAAATACGTACCTGAAATTTTGCCTTTTTCCTGGGAATGTTGTCAAAACCACTAATTTGCTCTAAAAGTTCTCTCACTTTGGGGCTGACATTGGGTCTTTTTATTAATTCATTAACTTTCTACAAAAAAGATAAAACAAAAATAATAAACAACTGACACATACGTTTCATGTAGCCAGGGCTACAGGATCCACATGTCAAGTCCCGATTTTGTATTAATGTCTATTCTTTTTTTAAAAAAAGTATATTTCTTTGATTTTTTTTACCGAGAGGAAGAGAGAGGGACAGAGAGTCAAAAACATCGATGAGAGAGAAACATCGATCAGCTGCCTCCTGCACACTCCCCACTGGGGATGTGCCCGCAACCAAGGTCCATGCCCTTGACCGGAATCGAACCTGGGACCCTTCAGTCTGCAGATCGATGCTCTATCCACTGAGCCACACCGGTCAGGGCTAATGTCTATTCTTATAAATTCAACATAACATTGGAAGTCCTGGCCAGAGCAAGGAGGCGAGAAGAAGAAATAAAAGGCATCCTGGTTGGAAAGAAGTAAAATGATCTCCGGACTCAGCCACCATGGTCTTACATGTGGAATACCCTACAGCTTCTTCAAAGAGCAGCTTCAAAATCAACAAACAAATTCAGAAGAACTGCACTCAGAAAGCAAGTTGCATTTCTACAAACGGACAACCTGAAAAGGAAACTAAGAACTTAACCAAGATGAACGTGTGTAACACTTACTGAGGTAAAACTACGAAACACGCGGAAAGAAAGGGGACACAGACACGTGCAGCTGTTCACGGCCTGGAAGCCTCGTGAAGACGCCAACAGGACCCCCAGTCTAGCTGAGACACGCTGTTTCTTCCCAAGGAAAGCGGAACGCACCTGCACCCACGCCTGCTGTTTGATGTCGCCTTTGTGGGCTTTCCCTTCGTAACCTTTGCCGCCGTACTTCTGGTCCTCGCTGATGCATTTCACGTGGTTTTTGTAGTCCTCGCCCCTGTGAGGTGACAGAGGTCCCGCCGTCAGGTGCACGCTCAGCGGCGGCTCCTGCCTCCGGCGGGCCACGCCGGCCCGCTGCGCACGCCCCACCTACTTCGCTTACTGTGCTCACATCCTGCTGCAGAAACACATTTCCCAGCTCCCAACTGCTCAACAGGAAAGCCATGGCCACACTGTCCATACATTTTCCAAGCAACAGGAATACTGAATCATCATGTTGTACAACTGACACTACTTCAATGTCATATGTCAATTATGCTTCAATAAATAAATATTTTTTAAGTAGGGATTATCAAGTCACTAAAAAGTTCTGGGTCTCCGAGTCAGAAAAAAGAAAACTCAGTTCTGTGTGTCTTTCGGAAGCTGTATGGGCCCTCGGGAAATGTGTGGGCCAAGGTCAAGCACAAATTCCCTGGAGGAAAAGAACCTGTTTTACATGCCAATCTTCCTCCTAGGATCCGGTACAAGCAAAGACTTTAGTCATATCCAAAAGCAGTTTTTAAATATCACTGCTCTAGAATAAAACGGACTGTCAGCAAACATCTCTCAATGCCAGAGGACAGTGGATACCTGTGCCAAAGCTGCCTTTTGACTGGCCGGCTCTGAGGCTGAAGGGGAGAAAAATGGAGGAAGTGAGCCAGCATCGGACCCCCCTAGAGATACAGCTGGATGAACGTCAAGGCCTGTCCTGCCCCTCCCCCAGGTCCTCACCTTTCCAGAGACACCCCCTCCCCCAGTGGAACCCCAGCATCACCTCCGATTTCCTGGGAAGGACTTAGGCTTCCCTCTCAGACACCCCCTCACTGTGAATTAGCAAACTTCCTTCTGGTTTATAAGCCCCCTCTTCAGTGTGATCAGCACCCCACGCTCTGAAACCTCACTCCAGGGTCCCGTCCAGGGTCTGGAATGGTGGCAACGAGATGACAGCAAGCACCACGGATGGATCAGATGCTCTCATCACTTAGTTCCCTTCCTCCAAAACCGGCCTGGGCCTTTGCTATGGATCCAGGCGTTACTTGGAACTTACCAGAAATCTTTGCCGCAGTCAATGCAGGAAAGGCACTCGCAGCTCCTGCAAACAGCCACATGCTTCTCCACTTGTATTTTCTTCACTGATTCACCACATGCATTGCATGTAAAAAATACCATTTTCAGCTAAATGATTAAATATTCTCCACCCAAGCTAGGCTTTAAATCTTGTCCTAAAAAGATTAAAAAGAAAGGGGAAAAAAGATAATTATCATTATAATCTGAAGCTTTTATTCCCAATAAATGACCACACAGCTAACTTTTCAACCATAATTCCACATGAAAATAACTACAAATAACAAAAAGTTGACTAACAATCTATACCATGTAAGCAAAACATAATGAACAGCGATACTAATGGCTAAGTTGAGTGCATGCACACCATGAGCTGGGCCCTAAGAGCTTTGCACACATTAACTTATTCAATCCTCACAGCACCCCTGTGAGGGAAAAACTGTTGTTCACACTTTACATAAGGTATCGGAGCAGAGAGAGTTTAAGTAACTTGCCCAAGGTCACACAGGAGTAGAATCAGGATTTAAATGTGGCAGGCTGTCTCTAAAGATGAAGTTTTGGGGGCATGAAGTAAAATATCTTACATTTTCTAATAACTTTTTCTCTCCCTCCGTCCCTCCTCCCCTCTCACTTAGGTGTGCACTGCAAATTACCTGAGGTCCCCAAATTCAGGAAGAGCATGATAAGGGGAGGGGAGGGAGCTTTAGAGAGCAGACAAGAAGCCTATAATTCCTATAGGGCACACAAACATTCCATCGGCATTGCCATGCATCCTCGGTGTTAATACCGGAGGATGTGCCCTCAGCTAAGTACCCAGGGAGAGGGGCCTCCTTCTGTGGTTCCTTGTGGGATTGATAGAGAAATAGAGCCTGCAGCTGCCCTAACTGCTGGGCACTGGATCACCGGAGGCGGTCACAGACACGGGTGTCCCCTGTACTGTGTCAGCATGACCTGCGTCTGCACAGATACAAAACCATTTAAAATTCATGGCGCTGCTACTGCGCCCCAAAGCACACACCCATCTGCAAGTGTGACATCCCTGTAACTTTCCATGCGAGAGGACTGTTGTTTTATATTAAACTGCACAGCGAAACCACTGGGAACTGCTGAACCCAGCACGTCCTGCTCCCTGTGAAAATTAAGGCAAGGACCAAGTAAATGGGTGCAATCTGCTTCAGGGCAAGACTTCTCCCCAAGTCCTCAGCAGAAAGGAGGGCCTCCTGGCTCCCGGGGCACGCTCACGCCTGCATCACGCCCCTCCACCGCCCTGCGGGTCACTGCCGAGGCCGCTCCCCAGCAGACCGGCTGCTCATGCCCGCTCAGCCTCGAGTGGAAATGTGCATCCGGGCTGCAGCTCCAGGCTTGCCGAAGGCCCAGCTGATCTCTCACGGAGGCCTCTGGCTCTTCCCAGCACCGCCTGATCGGCTACGTGAAAACACAGGCCCTGGTCCCGGTGCCCCTCCTCAGCTCGCCATCCGGGTCACTGAGCAAGGGAGGGCATGTGGTCAGCTACAGCCTGGCACCGAACCAGAGGGAAGCGGCACAGCTGCTTGTTCTAGGACGCGCAGCAGCCACACCACCCTCTCACCTGGTCACGGTGGAGACGCGTGACACAGCCGCCGGCCTGGGGAGCTGGCATCACGTGGACTGTGACGCAGCTCCCTCCAAGCTTAGCGTTCTGCACAGGCAGACGGATACTCAGACGGATGCTGCCTGAACCCTCAGGGAGAACAAGGGCTGGAGCAAGAGCCAGCACCACCTAATCAAATCAATAGTCTGGAGGGGCACTCGGGCACAAAAACAAGGGCAAACCATCAACTCGGCCCCGAGAAACAGATGGCCATTATACACACAAGGCAGAAGCAGAGCGCTAATCCACTGATCTGCTGAAACTGTGTAAGCTCTTTCATATGAAACTCAACAATGACAAATACTCCCTTGGAGAGAAGCTATGGCCAAGAGCTTCCTGGCCTTCCCTGCTGACGGCTCCTGTTTCTGACCGCAGGGGCGGAGAGGGGGAGGGGGCTTCAGCAAGTGTGCCATCCCATTGGGAGGCTGGTCTGTCATCACGGAAGGTTCAGAGTTAAAGGCCTGGGAAGGACAAGTGGAAGCAAACGGGCTGGACTGAAAGAAGCCAGGGATGTTGACAAAAAAGATGCTGAGAATATCTGTGCAAAACGTCCTCTCCCTGGGGATGAGCCACACAGTGTAAACATCAGTCAGGAGGGGATTAGTCTGATCACATGTCCACCAAAAAAACACCTCCAACCTCTTCCCGCAGTCTGTACAGCTAATGCCGGCTCGTACAGATGTGTTCCTTTCCTTCACAGGACGAACGCGTGGCTTGCCCAGGGAGTCAGAACCCTGGCTGCATTGGAACACTGTGGCCACCTGCTTACTAAAGAGATAAATGAAGCCTGCAAGGAGCTTACCCCTCACTTATTCAGAGCCCAGAGGATATCCCGGCACCAGCTGAGGGTCACCTTGATGAGGCCTCATACCCACCCCAGCCCACTGGGGAAACACCCGTCATTTACGCATTGTGAGTCTGTGGGGGGTGGGGGGGGGTGGGCTGCAAGGAACAGCAAGCTGAAAGCCGCCCTAACTGCACAGCAGCCAGGAAGGGGGCCCCGGTTCAGTGCAGGCAAAACAATTCCAGCAGGGCAATGCGACACTTACAAAAATACACCCTGTGAAAGTCAGTCCCTCCAACTGAAGACAGCAAGCATTGCCTGAAACAAACAAACAAACAAACTCGTTAACATGTCACAAGACTAAATGTTAGAGAAATTTAAATAATTACACAGCAATGGTGAATCCATAACAGAAACTAGGGGAGCTGAAGACATGCTGCATGAGGACGCTGGGACACCGTCTGTGAGGCACGGATGTCAAACACGGCAATGTTTAGCCCCAGGTGTATAAGGATGGTGTCCTCTACGGGGCTGAACCGCAATCAGAGCCCGCTTCTCCTCCCCTGGCTCCTCACCTGCCCAACGCTGGGGCCCAACCCAGCCACAGAGATGCTGTGTCCTTCCTTCTAGAGAAGGACGCAAGGTTGTGGACTGCCCAAGCACATGTGGGTCCTCACCCTACAAGTCGCTGTAAGCCAACTCAGCAGAATTTACTGAATGCCAAGTGTGCACTGGGATCCACACACACCCAGGTACGCCCCCCACCCAAAAAACAACAACACATGTGGACCAGGTCCTCTGTGTGAGCTTCTGCTGTCTATTCGTCTGACTGGGCAATTTACTGAGTCCTCATCACGTGCTGTGACCTAAGAAAAGGGTGATGAATGACGAACACAGCCATCAGCTCTCCCCAAAGCCATTTCCCACGTATGATCACAACGGCACCACCACCCAGACTCAGGGCGGCTATGATCCGCCTGGAGACGCCTGCCTGCTGCCTGCCTGCCTCTCCGCCAGGACTTGTCGTGTCCCTGGCCATCCCTTGGTATCTGGGATCTTGAGACTCTCATTCCCCAAAACTCAGAGGCTCTACAAACGACCTTCCACTTTAAAATACAAGGACCCTAAGTCTTACATCTTAAATATGAAGACTGAGCAAACCACTGTGTCACAGGAAGGAGGATGGGGGTGGGGAAGAGACAGCATCTGCGAGGGGCTGGGACTGTGAGGAACTTATCAACATGCAGCCATGTCCTGTTGAACTGGGCCTGGACTGATCTGGGCTGCAGCCCGAACCTGCCCATCAAAACCTAAATGACCTCAAGGTGCGCTAACTTGAATCTGCTTACCTATAAAATCATTGTGCAGAAAGTGAAATAAGATACCACCTACGAAAGACTCCTCCTCCCCCAGTGGTAGGATTTGATTTGCGCACCAAAGCTGTCACACCCAGTCCCCACCTAAACCCATACCTCTTTAAAGATGACCTTCAATCCCCCCATATATCTTCACAAATTCACTCCCCACCCCATCAAGCCACTCTACCACCCTGTTCCCTGATGACAGGTTTCGTTCTGGGATTGGATTTGTGGTGATTTTTAACCCCTACCCCCCCAGCCCCACACACACATTTTTACAAAAATGACATTCACTATTCTTAAAACACTAGAGGCCTGGTGCATAAAATTCGTGCACTGCACTTTCGGGGGGTGGGGGTGAGGGTTGGCAGGAGAGCAGGGGTCCCTCAGCCCAGATTGCGAGGGCACAGGCCAGGCCGAGGGACCCCACCGGTGCCCGGGATCAGGGCTGGGTTGGGACCACAAAAGGGCTCCAGGGCAAGTGCAGCCTGCCTTGCTTAGTCCCACCAGACCCCAGCAGCAAGCTAACCTACTGGTTGGAGTGGCTGCCCCCTGGTGGTCAGTGCATGTCACAGCGAGTGGTTGAGTGGCCTTAGCATGTCATTAGCATATTACACTTTGATTGGTTGAATGGCTGACTAGCCAACCAGACACTTGGCATATTAGGCTTTTATTATACAGAGTTCTCTCTCACACACATACACACCGACCTAAACCCCACCGCCAGCACCCAAAGAGGCCCGTGACAGGCCAGCCTGGCAACCTCAGCAGTCCCCACAAGCACTGTGACCTCAGCTAGTCACTGGTCCCCTGAACTCCCACGTTCTCCCATCCGTGAACCGAGGGGTCAGGCCAGCAAGAACAGTCCTGAGCCCCTTTCAGAAGCTGAATTCCAAGAAACCACGGGGATGGTGCAAGGGAAGGCGGGACGAGCAGGTCCTGTCCACCGTCCCGCCTAAACCCCCGAATGCGGGGTGCATTCACGCAGGACCTCTGGCTTGCTCTCTGCAAAGCCCCACAGGTAGGTAGGTACACCCATCTCCACTTCACAGGCGAGCAAACTGAGGCGGGGAGAAGCCAGCCAGCCGCCCCACACACTCCATCACCAGTGCGGCTTGAAGCGGCATCCCTTCGCTGGCGCAGCAACTGTCCCTGAAGTCTCCCACCTGGCAGGCTGTGCTGGACACGGGGGCTGGCGGAGAGCTGCGTGAACCAGTCCCACGTGGCCCCCCCTGCAGGACAGTCACCTTGCAAAGACTCCCCCTCCCGCTCCTCCCCTGGAGGTCCCACGCCTGCCTGCCACCGCGGCCTCCCCCGTTCGCGCTCGTGTAACCGGCAGCGCCGTCCTCGGAGCCCTTTGGACAGACGAGGACACCGAGGCGGGTCGCGCGTGCAGCTGCAGGTGAACCCGGATCCACACGCTGTGGTCCTGGCCCGAGGTCCCGGCTCCCCACCGGCCGCCCCTCTCCGGACCGCGCTCCCCGAGCCCGGCAGGACAACAGCCGGTCCCCAGGCGCAGCAGCCTGAGCTCGGTCCAGGGGGGCAGCGCCGGCTGTGCCCAGGGCAGAGAGGGACCCGGCTTTGACACCGGGAAGAGCCGGTCGTCCTAAGCCCAGGGGTCCCTCCACTTCCCGGGGCGCGAATCAGGTCCGAATGCAGGGCGGACAGGGACCCCGAGGGTGAAAGTGCAGGCGCGGCCACGCCGCCCCCCCCGCTCTCTGAGCCCAGCTCGCCAGGCCGGACCTCTGAGTCGCCGCCCCTCACCTCCCAGCCCGGCGTCCGCCAACGGTTCCAACCGGCCGCGGAGAGCGCGGGGAGCGCGGGGAGCACGTGGAGTCGCCGCGGCCGCCCGCCCGCCCAGCGCAGCCGCCACCGCCCGCCTCGGCTTCCCGGCGCAGGAGGCGGTTCTGAGCGGCCCTGCGCATGCGCGCCGCGACCACACCCCCGGCGGAAGTGACGATGCCGGAAGCCGGAGGGCGGGCCCGGGCCGCCGAGGGGGCGTCGTCGGGATGGTTCCGCAGCCCCGGCAGCCCAGCGAGCGACTCTGGGAGTGGCGCGGCGGGTGAGGAGGAGGCGGCGGGTCCGACAGCGGCTTCCGAGGGTAAGGTGGGCGCGGGGCCGGGAGGCGAGGCGCGCGGGTGCCGCCCGGGCGGGGGGAGCGGCCTGAGAGGAGGCGGGCAGCGCAGGCAGCCGCCCCCGTCTCCCGGGCTCCGCGAGGGGCGGCGGAGAGCTGCCCGGCGTGCGGGATGGAGCCGCGGCGGCTGGCTCCGGGACCCAGACCCGGTGTCGCCCCTGCAGCGGGGCCTGCGCCCTCGTGCGGCCCCTGCGGCCTGGGAGCCCCCACCCCGCGGTTCCCCCGCCGGCCTCCTGCGCGGCCTGGGCCTCGGAGCGGGTGTGAGCGGAGGGGCGGGTGTGGGCGAGCAGGAAGATCTCGCCGGCGGCCCAGTGCGGGGCTGGGAAGGGAAGGGAAGGCGCGTTCCTGCTAGAGCTGCCCCCACCGACACCAGAGGCTCCGGGGGTGGAAGTCCGAGGCCCAGGGGCCGCCTGTGGTCTCTTTCCAGGCTGCTCTTCCCGGCTGTGGCCCTGTCCCGTGCCATCTCTACCACCCCCCCCCCCACCGGGTCCTTCTTGGGCAGGGGCACCCCAGCGGCTCAGTGTCCACACTTCCCCCTCCCCCGAGGGCACCAGGCAGGCTGGGTTAGGGTCTTGGTCGCCCCTGCAAAGGCCCTGTCTCCTAACACTGCGCGGATGAGGGGCCGGGGCTGCTCGGGCTCCCGGGGAGGAGACAGCCGCTTCCCTGGGAGGATCGTGAAGACCTGCACCTGCAGGGGCTCCCTGTCCCCGTCTAGAGAGAGGGTGACAGCTCAGCCTCTCTGACCGGGCTCTGATCACTAAATGAGGTGACTTGTAAGGGGCCCAGCATAGATAGTGCCTGGCCGCATGTAGAAAACATGTTATACATACTTGTTGTTGCTGTTATTTTTGTTAGATGTATACATCGTTACTTGTAGTTGTTACACATAAGACACAGCTTATGTAATAAAGAGCTAACACGCAAGTGGTCGTCATGCCCTCACGCCGCCATGGCTCAGACACTCAACACTGGGGAGAGAGGAATGGGGACCAGCCAGGCATCCTCCTATGTAATAGAGAGCTAATATGCAAATGGTCATCACCAGCCAGGCACAAGTGAACGCCTGAGAGAGGAATGGGGACCAGCCAGGCATAGATGAGCTCATGAGAGAGGAATGGGGACCAGCCAGGCTGTGACCCGGGAGAGGGACAAGCCGCCTACCCCGCAGTCCTGGGTGCCAGCAGCTGCACCTGCGCCCTGGGAGAGGGATAAACCGCATTTCCCGCAGTCCTGGGTGCCTACGGCTGTGCCTGCGGCCCAGGAGAGGGACAAGCTGCCTGCCCTTCCGTCCTGGGTGCCTACGGCTGTGCCTGCGGCCTAGGAGAGGGACAAGATGCCCACCCCACAGTCCTGGGTGCCTACGGCTGCAGCTCAGGCAAAGCCGCCTGCCCATCGTCCCCTGCAGCTGCGGTTGGCCTGGGCGAAGCTGGCCCGGGTCCTGGGTGCCTGCACCCAGCCAGAGGAGGGAATCCTGGGTTCTGGGTGCAGGGCGAGGCAGAGGCAGTTAGGAACAATCAGGCCAGCAGGGAGCAGTTAGGGGCGATCAGACCGATAGGGGAGCATTTGGAGACAGGCAGGTAGAGGTGGTTAGGGGCAATCAGTCAGGCAGGCAGGCGAGTGGTTAGGAGCCAGCTATCCCAGATTGCGAGAGGCAGTCGGACATCCCCCGAGGTGTCCCGGATTGGAGAGGGTGCAGGCCGGGCTGAGGGACCACCCCTCCACGCATGGATTTCATGCAGCAGGCCTCTAGTAAGAAATATAAATTACCAATTGTTTTTTAGAGGCTTTTTATAAGGGACTTACAGGGTTAACATGGTGAAACTATTAGATTGCTTATTATTTTTAAAAAATATTTTTATTGACTTCAAAGAGGAAGGGAGAGGTAGAGAGAGATAGAAACATCGATGAGAGAGAATTATTGATCAGCTGCCTCCTGCATGTCCCCTACTGGGGGGTCAAGCCCAAAACCCAGGCATATGCCCTTGACCAGAATCGAACCCAGGACCTTTCAGTCTGCAAGCTGACACTCTATCCACTGAGCCAAACCGGCTAGGGCAGATTTATTATGATTTTTATTGTCAAAGTAAATGATGGAATAGTTCATGACTTTGCAGATCATCCTAACTCTGAGGGTCATCCCAAAGAATTGTTCCCCTTGTCACCTCTGTAGAGCTAGAAAACATCCTGTGTCCATTCTGAACATTTGCTGCATTTCAGCATTGCATTCTGCAGGCAGGTTTTGTGCTGTGTTTTCTAACATCCTTTTTCCCACGGGCGATAGCCCACGAGCACTGACTGCGAGTTTAGGAACCAGGATTTAAATGCTGGCATCTAATCTAATAAAAGAGTAATATGCAAATTGACCATCACTCTGAGACACCCAAGCCATGCCCACCAATCAATCAGAGCGGCTATATGCAAATTAACCCAGCCAAGATGGCGGCTGGCAGCCACAGAGCTGGAACAAGCAGGAGGCTTCGGTTGCAACTGCCTGACTAGGCTGGCGGGCCTCTGCTCAAGCAACAATGTTTCAATTATAGAAGCCACAGAGCTGAAGCAAACAGAAGGCTTCGTTACCTACCTAGGCCTCGACTCAAGGTAACAATGTTTCAATTATAGAAGATAAATAAATCCCAGAAACCTGATTCCAGCCAGCCTCGCTGGGACCTTGAGTCAATGGGAGCTGTGGGCCCCTCACCCAGGCTGGCCACACCCCCATGGGGTTAGGGTCTGCACTGGAGGGGCTTGGCCAGCCTGCAAACAGCCATCAACCCCTCACCTAGGCTGGCCAGGCATGCCAGCAGGTGGACATCCCCAGAGGGGTCCCAGACTGCGAGAGGGCACAGGCCGGGCTGAGGGACCCCCCCCAAGTGCACAGATTTTTGTGCACCAGGCTCCTAGTTGGAACATAAGTTTTATGATCACGGGCATGTTACTTAAACTACCATTTCTTAATTTCCTGACTTGTAAAATGGTGATAACAGTCCTTAGAGCATTATTTGAGTTAACATATATAATATGCTTAGCACAGTGCCAGGCCTGTAGTGAACAGTCAGTGATTGAGGCTAATCATAGTAAACCAGAAAGCCTTTTCCTCCCTGGCAGCCAGGGCTGGTGGGTGACTCATGACTCAG
>PVJC01027618.1:0-14597 GCA_004026665.1 Murina feae
GGGAGGGTACTTAGAATAAGGATGGAGCTAGACCCAAGGGAGACGGGAGGGGGTGCAAGCACAGGGAGACAAGGCCACAGGAGAAGGGTCACCTGCGGTTCTTAGGTTCTTACCCTCCCCCCACAAGGTGGCTTCTCATTCGTGCTGCTCGGCAGTGCGGTCAGGCCTGGGTCCTCTTTGGCAAGGCCAAGTCCAGTTATGAGTGTTGGCTCCACCTTTCCCAGGTTGCACTGCTCTTGGCCCTTGGCCCGATGGCCCAGGAAGGCTAAGGGGAGGGAAGGGTGAGCCCGTGAGCCTGTGTCTGCACCATGTGCACACTTACGCCACCTTGCACACGAGCTCCAAGGCGGAGCAGAGAGCTCCGCTCTGTTCACTGAGGTCCAAGCACCCAGGTCAGTGCTAAAGCAAGACAGGCCCTCAGCACAGACTTCACACAGAGCCACCTGCAGAACAGGTATTATCACCTTAGAGGAGAGGGTGACTCAGAGAGGACAGGAGCGCAACTAAAGCCACACATACAACAGGGTGAAACCAAACATGTCCTCCAGCAGCACTGCCCACACTGCCGCTCAGAGCCACGCAGCCTGTGCAGGTGTGGCCGCTGCCCCCGGGAGGCCAGGGGAGCAGTGGGTGGGACGCAAAGGCTCGGACGCAGACTGGCCATCAGCCCTGACAGCCAGTGGGACCTCCAGGTTCAAACAGGTGCCTGTCTGACTCCAAGTCCTAAGCGAGCGGGAAGCAGTCCCGTCTGCTTAAGAAGTGAGGAGCGCGCGGGGGTCGGGGGGTAGGGAGTGTTTCCTGAGACCCCAGAGGAGGGAAAACACTGACCACTGAGCGGGACATGCACTAAAGCTCGGGGTCTGAGCGCAGCCTCCCCGCTACAGCAGGGTAGGGGTGAGGAGTCAGAGGAAGGGTCTGACCCCAGGTGACGCTCGTGTGCTTCACAAGGAAGTGAGAAGTCCACTGGCTCAGCTCTGGGCCCAAGGCCTGGAAGCCTGACTTCACGCAGTGGAGTGTGGGGCGGGGGAGGGGGAAGGGCGGGCGCCAGGCAGGAGGACAGTGGCGGAGGTCAATGTGCACACAAGGTCCCCTCACCCCCAGCCTGCGTTTCACCTTCCGAGGTTTCCGTTGCCAGTGGTCGACCTCGGTCCAAAAAGATTCCACGGAAAACTACGTCGTCACAAGAGGCGAGCCGGTACAATAGGCTATTTTGAGAGACACCGCGTCCCTCTAACTCATTAGTGTGGTGTGTAACTGCCCTATACTGCAGGTTACTGGTGTTCATCTTAGGAGGCCTCACTTATAAATGCAGGGAAAGGTCCGTGTGCACAGGGAAATACAGTACATATGGGGTTCAGTGCACCCACTGGGGCTCCGGGAGGCACTCCCTGTGATGGGGGAATGATTCAGAGACGGCACCCCAGGCGTCCAGGGGCAAGAGGTCAGAGCACGGGCGCCTCAGCTTCTGGAGACACCTACCTCCTGGTCACGGGCTGCAGGCACCACCTCTCTGTGGCCGACATGGTTTTACTATAAAAAGACCAAGTTATCTTGCCGGTTTTTTGTTTTGTGTTTAAGTTGGGACAAAAGGGGAAAAAGACACTGAATGGTTTTACCAAAGAAGGTTTTTACTTTTTGTGGTTTTCTGTCAATAATTACCTATAACATCCTCAACCCTGGAGTCTCCGAGTTCATTAAGACACTTAAAATAGACATGGATCTACTTAAAGAGCTTTTTAAAAAAACATCCAAAATGACCCTGTGGTTCTTCCACTGTGAACTCAGATTTCTGCACAAAGAACAAGCCAGCCCACCTTACACCAACCAACACGAAAACTGGGAGTCGGTCACCTGCTGCTCCCTCCCCAGAGGCCCGAGAGCCCGGCACAGCTGCTCCCTCCCACCCGCTGGGAAGGTCAGCTCCGTGGGCTGGGCTCTGGGCTCTGGGCTCTGGGCTCCGGGCGGAGGCTGGCGGACAGGGTGTGGGGAGGCGGCTGATCTGTTTTCCACTTTACTTTCTCCTCGGCCCGATCAGGAATCTATCTTGGCTTCTTCGGTATTTGAAGCTACAACTATAATCCTTTCTCAGCCAAAACACACTCTATTTACATGAAATTAGAGTTTGGGGTGATAGAGGCACATTTTGAGGTAAAATGACAGCAAAGCTGCAGGGTCACCCGAGGGCACGTGGGGTGGTCCCATTAGAGGTGAGCGATGCGCGTGAGGAGGGGCACGACCCCGGCCCACGGCCCATGGCCCACGTGTGTGACGCCACAGGTGGCTGCCGAGGGGCGGACGGGGAGGAGCAGCGCCAGGGCCTTTTCTGCTGCTTCTGGGTCTCCGTTGCGGCGGCTCCCTCCTAGGCACCCTAAGTTGTCTGAATTCAGACTGGTACCCGGAAGTGAATTTCACTCGGTGTGGGCTGTAAGCCCGCTCCAGTGCTGGCTTCAGCTGCCACCCCCTGCTCCTCATCCTGCCCCACCCTACTTCCTCCCCTCGCCTGCTCGGTGCATGCCCGGGGCGGGTGCTGGGCAGCGCTGGCTCTGCAGGCAGATGCCCTGGCACCCCCCTTTCCTCCGGAGTGTGCATGGGCAAATGACCTGCCATCTGAGCTCAGTCTCCTCTCATGGCGAATGTGAGTAAGTGCTAATTATGTCCCTCCCAGCAATGTGCCTGACACAACACCTGGCACAGGAAGAGCCTTAATAATGAACGCTTCTTCCCTGGTGGTTCGCTGCTGCCACCTTCACAGCCCTGCGGTCTCCCGAGTGCCCAGGGGCTGGGGACACACACAAACCTGTCCCAACACGGAGTCATGTATTGCAGTCATTCCTCTCCAGCAAATAAAATGAGTCTGCGTGTCATCTGACCCCTGCCTCCGACAGAGACCAGCATGTTCCTGTCGATGGTCAATCAACTGCTGGAGAATAGTCTGTCCGCTGACGTGGTCTTACTGTTAGAGAAGGAAGTGCTGGGAGAGAGGGGCACAGGAAAGGCGAGACACAGTGAGATGGTCTGACGGGTGCCCCAAGGGTTTCCAGAGTTTATACAAGGATGGATGTTTATGCAGAACAGCAGCACAGAAATGGCAAATCATCTAAACATTAAAAAATGAAAGTTAAAGTGGATTTCGCCAAAATACAAAGAGTACATGCAGCAATACCTCAATTTTTTTAAAAGCATGTGTTTTTGTTGTTTTATTAAAGTGTGAATTCATACATGTGAAAAAAGGACTGGAAAAATATATAACCAAAATGTTAAAAAGGGTTATCTCTGAGTGATGAGGAGATTAGTAGTGATATTTATTTTATTTTTCGGGTTTTTTATTTATTGATTTATTACATGTTGATTTTAGAAAGCTTGGATATTAATAATTATTTTAAAGAAAAAAGCTAATGGAGATCTTACTAATGATGAGAGTATTCCATAGCCAATACTTAAGTACATTATGCTAAACTCACACAAGGGAACACCATGTATTTCCAAAGCCAAAATAGTCGATCACAAACTCTATCGTGAAACGAGATGAGAAGCTGCTCTGGTGAAAAGGTGCTCTGGGCCTCTTGCCCCTTAAGCTACCACGGCTCCCTTCTCAGCCCACCTCCTTACAATAACCAATACCCCAATTTCCACTTCTGCCCCCACTTCCGCCAGCGTTAACCTCATGCATTTCGGTCACCTTTCTCTAAAGCAGGGGCACGAGGCCCAGAACGCACTGGGTCTGGCCCTGCCAAGGCCTTAGGGGTGAGTTCGTGAAATGTGTGACCACACAGAGCAGGCTGATGTTCAAGCTGACCGTGTGTCTGGCCCGTGAAGGATGTTGGTAAGTGGTCACATGGTGCCTGGCAGAAACAGGGTTCCCCAGCCCCGCTCCAAAGGCTCGCCCATAACCAGCCACCTTCACAGGTGACGTGGGAGCGAATCAAAGCGAAGGCTCCTCTTTGAAGTCGTTTTTACAGGTTATTCAGCCTTTAGTTCAAAGCAAGTATGACCGGGTGGGTTCATCCAAGTGCTATTCGAGCTTTTCACAAGGAAGCATCCTATGCCCGGTGAGAACACCTTCCAGGCTCAGAAATCCCACCCTACAGGTTCCCTGACCCACAGCCCCCTCGGAGACGCTGGGCAAGAGCCTTCTCCACGCCCGCAGCAGGGCTGCCACCCACAGAACAACGGGCTGCGTCCTCCAGCACGTGCCTGAAGCTGGCAAACGCTCGGCATCTTCTGGGAAAGCCACGCACAGATGCCTCTTAAGAGGCTGGGTATGGTGGAGGGGGCTGGTTTTCACACCTTTAAGGAGACAGCTTTAGCCGCTGAACTTGTCAAGAAGAAATCAGACTGACGTGATGTCACCATTCCGGCACAAAAATCGTTATCCCAGTGCCTCAGATATACTAGGAAATAATTCGAGAACCAAAACTACATTAAAATTTTTAAATAAACCACCAAACAAAATCGAGCTGAGACCTCGCGGCTTGTCCTTCCCACTGAGAGCATACTGTGTGCTTTAAGTCTCGAGAGTGCTGATGTACAGTGCATCACGTCTAGTCTGAAATTATGCCAAAGGGCAAGGTCCAGAAACCAAAATAAAGTCACACTAAGGTGTGTCGCAGAAGAAAAATACAAAAACTCTTACTCCGGCAGGAAGTCTCCAAAGTGGCACATCTAAATTAGTAAGCTTTGTTTAAAACACACACACACTTTTTTTAAAGGCACACAAGCCAAAAATGTTTGGTAAATTTCTTTTTTTAATGGTTATGATTATTGCAGTAGCAAATCATATATGTTTCCCCAAAAATGTATGTTTGTGTCACTCAGGTTATTTCCTAAAGAAGATACGGTGAAGAAGGAAGGACTTCCATGAACTGTCCCTCCAAGGCTCAGACACACACACAAATGCTGAGACGACCAGTGGACAGCAGCCCCAGGAGAAACACGAAGAAAGGACTCAGGCAGGATGGTCGGGAGGCCCATGCAGTGCCAGGGCGCAGTGTCCTCTCTGTTGTGCAAGGGAAGAAACGGAAGGCCGGTGAGGCTGAGTAACCACGTGTGAGACGCGAAGCAAGAACGGGTAGCAAAGCAGATTTTGAAACCACGTCCACAGCTTCAAATCCCACCTGGTCCCAGCTACTTGGCAAACAGCAGCATCAAGTAACCCACGGTTCTCGGCAAAGGGTTCTGTAACAGCAGTGCGACCATCTCGACTACCCCTGTCCCACTAGCTTAAAATGGTACCCTCTCTGGCAGGATCCTTCTTCCCCACCAGCCTCCTGCCCCAGCGCCCCTGCGGCAGCTGACACCCGGCTCCCAGCCTCAGAAGGGAGCCTGCCTAGGCTCTGCTCCCTCTGCCAGGAAGGCCCCGAGGCGCTTTTCATAGGTGGGTCAGTCAATATTTGGGCCTCTTGCCCCTTAAGCTACGACCCGCTCCCTTCTCAGCCCACCTCTTTACAGTAATCAATACCCAATTTCCACTTCTGCACCCACTACGCACTTCCCAGCCCACTCCAATGTGGGAATGGCTTCACCTACAATCATCAGTGACCTCCGTGGGACCACCCCGTGGACACTTCCCAGGCGTGATCTCACTTGGTCTTGCGGGAGAATGCAGGCCCTTGGGCCCTTCTCTCTCTCTCTCTCTCTCTCTCTCTCTCTCTCTCTCTCTCTCTCTTTCTCGTGCTTCAAGTGTTCCCTCCCTCTCCATCTTGTGTGTGTTCGTTTCCTCCACCCAATCTGAGATGCTGGTGTTTCTAAAGCTCAGTCCTAAGCCCTTTTCCTTCACAATTTCAACTTCTGGCTGAGATTTCATCAATTCTCGTGACTTTATTACCTGAACAGGCTGCTGACTCCCAAATCCAGGGCACTCCTCTGAGCCGAGACCCACTCCTCCACATGAAGCTGGCACTAGCTCGTGGAAATCTCCAAGGCACCTTAAACCACGCTCCCCATCAGGCTCACTGCCGCCTCCCTCCCCTTCCTGCTTGAAATCTGGTTCTCTCCTCGCCTCCCAGCTTACTAAGGGGCCTGTGTGTGAAATCCCAGCTTAGGAACTGGCATGGAACCAACATCTGTCAACTGCACAAGCCACAACTTTCAGAACTCCCCCTCTCTGACCCCCACATTCAACGTGTCACCAAAACCTGTCCGTTTACGTCTGCGATGTCTCTCAAACCATCCACTTCTCTCCACCTCCCCCAGCTTCCCCTGTGGTGTCATTACCATGGTCTCGTCTGGACCTAACTCATCTCCTTCAACCCTTCTCTCCAGCTCTAATGCACTGCTCTACTCAAACCACAGTCATCATCTTAGAAAGCGCCCCATTCTCATCCAGAGCCCTTTCCATAAGACACCACAGAACCCATATTTCTCCACCATACACTTTCTGGTTCATTTTTGTTTATTTGCATCTCAACCGGCTAAGACAAAGCCAACTACTTTCACTGCTAGCTCACTCTCGAGCCCTTTCAATAAAATCACATAAGCAGACTGCCACTCACTGGGAAATCACAGTGTGAAACCCTAAGCAAGGGGCAGTCTGTGCATAACACGCATCTTCACGACAGGCACCGCTCACTTGCCTTAGGATTTGCTTAGCAGCTGGACTACAGCAGGCGGCCCCGGGCCTCCGCACGGTGAGGTGAGCGGTGAGGTGAGCGCTGGTGGCTCTCCAACGCTAGCTGCGAAGTGGTGCCCATAACCTGCCCAACAAGTTTCGATAACATCACAGTGTAAGAAACCTTTCCTCCAATTGGGCTATTGGGTCAGACAGAGACAATGCTTGGGGAGGAGCACACTGACAACGCCTTTCTCGGACCCAGGGCCCACCGCGTCCTCTGCTCAGGGGGTTCCCACATCCAACGGGTGCCTTTCAGTGCAGGAGGCTGCTCCCACCAACTGAGCTTTGGGCTCAGGACACAAAACCAGGCTGTGGGCTCGATCCCTAGTACCAGAGGCAACCGATGGATTTTCTCCTTCTCTTTCTCTGCGTCTCTCTCCCCATGTCCCCCTCCCTCATCTAAAATCAGTAAATATATCCTTAGGTGAGGATTTTAAAAATGTGTTTTTAAAGCAGATCTGCTCAGCAAGTGTGGCTCAGCAGCCGAGCGTCAATCCAGGAACTAGAGGTCGCTGGGCTGTGGGCTCGATCCCCAGTAGGGGGCGTGCAGGAGGCAGCCAATCAATGATCCTCTCTCATAGATGTTTCTATCTATCCCTCTCCCCTCCACTCTCTCTAAAAATTAATGAAAACATGTTTTTTAAAAAAATCAGATCTGACTGCAGCATCTGCTTCCAGAGAGAGACAGGTTAGAAGTAATCAAAACATTTCTTACAGTGATCTGGGCACTAAAAACTGAACTACAAACCAGGGCTCAATTTCAATGCTGTTTAAGCTGAAGCGAGAACGACACTAAACAACGTTCCAGAAGAAAAGCAGCCAGCGTGCGGCACCAGATGTAGAGAACAGACTGGGTCAGCGGGCCGAACTGGGCCACTGGCCTCCCACACCTCCCCACTTTGCTGCCGCAGCGCGACCAGGAGGCACTGTGAGCCTCGTCTCTGTCCTCTCTGTCCTCGTTAGATGAGGACCCTCGGGCAGGTTAGCGCCTGCCCCCGGGGCACAGGAACAGACGGGAGCCGGCTCATGTGATGCCCGCTCACCCACGCAGCAGAGGCCCACGCGCTCAGCCCCTCCTCACCGTCTGCACCTGCAGCACCCGGCCTGAGCTCTAAGGGGCTCTGTGCCCACAATCCCCACGGTCTCTCTCACAGTCGAGGCAGGGTCTCAGGAGCCATCCCTGTGCGTTCTCCGTCCCAACACCTGCCCGCCCGCCCACCGCCCGCGCTCCTGAGGAGGAGACCCGCTCTCTCCCAGCCTCAGGGCTCAGCACTCCACAGGCCATGCAGGTCACTTCCTCAGGCTCTCGCACAGCAAGCCAGGAGCCACTGAGGCCGAGGGTCTGTCTTACTCTCCCACCTTCTTGGGAAAACAGTGCCCAGTAGGAAGAGGAGGCGGCTACTGCTTGAGTTCTGTGATGGCCGCATGAGTTCACCTAAGACCGTTACCAAGCGCTCCGTTAGGCCTCGGTGCCTATGGCTTCTTCCCTCCTCATTGGCCTCTCCTGCACCCGGCGACCAACTCCCCTCCCTTCCAGCTGAGCTCAATGAAGCCCAGGCAAGGCCGATGGCTTACCAAGCTGCCAGCTACCTCTAGACTCATCCGCTACACCTCCTGGATGTCACTTTCCTGGGCGTCCCACCCTGCAAAGGACACACTTCCCAGCAGTGACAGCTGAGCGCTCAGCAACAGGTTCTGGTTCTGCGTGCATCTGCTGGGCTGAGGCACTGCAGGTGGCTGTGGGTGCACAGGGCTCTTGTGGAGAGCAGCAGAGGGCAGAGGTCTCCCTCCTGGGCAGGGATGCCCACAAGGGCGGCGCTACTGAAGGGAAGTCTGTGGCTGGGCAACTCAACAGGAAACCTTAGCTCCATCTTGCAGGATGCACGCCCCCCTGGCACTCTCAGCAGTCGTTAAGCGTGTGAATTAGGAAAATGAAAGCGCCACCTTCCGACAGCAGACACATGCTCAGAGCACAGGGAGCAGAACAGACCCGGAAGCCCCTCGTACAGAAGCAAACAGCCATAAAGCATCCGGCCGCCTGAAGTAATCCCCAGTCCCCCTTCCTCACCCTCTCCATCCACGACCACCTCTCCCCAATCCAGACCAATCGGCTCTCAAAAGTCATCCTCCTCAGAACTGGATTTCCCAGCTGCGAACCACACCACGTCTCACCTGGCTTCACGGGAGTTTCCCACTCTCCACCATCTGCAGACGGACGTGGCCAAGCCCGGCTCCCTGAGCAAGTGGAGCTGAGCCTGCACAGGGCCCAGCGGGCACGACACAGATGGCAGCTGTCATCCTCCACACTGACGTTCAGAAGTGAGTCACTACTGAGACCACCGCAGACGCTCCCCAACTCCAGCCACACTGGCGTCTTTCTGTTACCAACGCCCTTTGCCCCTCTGGCCCTCAGTGCCTGAGCCTCCCTCGGGCTCGACTCCTCTTCCCGCTCCTCACAGCCACTCACTTTCATCCTTAAAGCTCGCTCCACCAGCCCCTCCCGGAGGGGCCTTCCCCGAGGCCCGCCCACAGCACCTGTCTCCCAGCCTTGTTTTACTTCTTTCATGGCATGTACAAACATCTGTAATTGTCTCACAGCGTCTGTCGTAGAGACCTTATCTTCCTCAGGGATAGTTACAGCTCCTAGCATTGCACTAAGCACACAATGGGGTTCACTAGGTAAACAAGTGAAAGATGAAGACAAGTCAACACTGTAAAGCCTTAACGCTGTGCTCATACAACATCCTAAGGCATCACAGTGAACACTGCCTGACTTGAAAAAGAAGGGCAGAGAGGTACTGCGCACCGCTGTCCCCCTGCCCCCTCCTTAGCTGCCTGCTTCACTGCAGACAGGAATTACATCCCTAGAATTTACACAAATGAGGATGTACAATTAAGGTCATGAACAAGTGTCAGGACTGTTGAGCCTACTGTTCACCGGGGTGGACGAGCGCCGAGGACTGGGCAGTAAAACAGCGCAGGGGAGCGCAGTGCAGCGCGCTCCGTTTTCTGGATGAAGCTGAAATTCAGGAACAAAGCAAGAGCTTTTCCCGTGTTTAATTACACACCAGCACACTCCCAGACGGATCAGTTTCCACACCACCCGGAGGTCACACATGTGGTTTTCACACACGACTGATAAAACTCGACCCCTCAAGTGCCGTCAGCTTCACGGCATTCCACGACTGCTCACGGGAAAGGTTCTAAGGTCGAAAAGTGTTTGTGCCCCTAATACAAAACTACTAAAATAATTAGGGTACAGTTGGTAAGGTTACAGAGAAATAATTCACACGACACATGTACCCTGCGCCCGGAGCAGGCACTGCGTCAGCCCTTCCCGGGTGGACGTGTTCAGCCTAGAGCACCCGCGTGAGGCAGGGACTGGCATCAGTGCCAGAGGAAAGGGGGCACAGGGAGGACACGGGGCCCCGCTTCCCCAGCTCCTGGACGGACGCGCTGGGATGTGGATACAGAGTCCATCACTGGACTTCGAGGTCTCTAACGCCTTAAAGAAAAACGTATAGTTTATAAAGAATGAGCCATTCCCAATGTTACACTAGTTTCCATTAAGTAAAAACAACTCCAGACCTCGGGGCTTTAAACCTGCACAGCAAGAAGGTCGAAGACAGCAGGAGAGCAGGAGGGGAGAGAGGGGAAAGGAGTGAAATGAAAGACAGAGAAAGGGGCAGAGGGGAGGCACAGCCACTGCTCCTAAGAACACATGGGCCTTTTCTGAAAAGAGAGACAAGATCAGGCCGACACAGCCCCTAGCTAGCCTGCCAGCAGGACTGCATGTTTCTATCCTAAATGCTGAATTAAGCACTAAGTTAGGAGGAAGCAAACAATTAATCCCAAATTCCTTTCCTTAAACGGAAACTGCAGGTTAACTAACCGGGTTTACTTAGAACCTTGGAGTTCAGTGACTTTCCTACTGACGGCTGCCTTCAGTGGGGCGCACAGTAACACGGGAACGTCAGCTCCTCACCCCCCAGCCTGTAACCGTGGGAAACGCCGGAGAGCTCAGTCGAACTGACTAAGCGAGAGAAAGTAATGAAGATTCACAGAACGTTCGAGAGTTTGCAGAGTGTAACGCAAAGAGAGTCTGAAGGAAGAACTTGCATCTCATAAACCCAGAGGGGAGCTTGTCTGACAGCTCCGTCGCTCTTCCAAGAAGATGAGTCTAATGAGAACTCAACTGCATGAGATCAACCAGAGCCACGAGGGGCAGAAAAGGCCTTGCAGCAGGGCCCAGCCGGACCAAGACGATGCCAGGTTTCCTTTTCAGAGGTTCCTTCCTGTCCTCTGTAGCGGGGAGGAAGGAACAGCCCAGTCAAAGCAGTTTGGCCCATAGCAGTCACCAGCAAGTGACCAGGACAAGCACCGTCCTCCTTGCTCATCTACATGGAGACGCCCCTCAGCTGACCGTGGGGTTCAGTCCCCGCAGGCCCCTTGTACGTGGGAAATACCTTAAGTTGAACAGGCATTTACTACACTGACCGACCAATCCTCACAGCCGAGCACGCCGCCCTGACGTGCGCAGACACTGGCGCTGGCCTCGAGTTGGACAACCACCTTGAAGACACGACAGGAGGGAAAACACACACTCCCCAGACGCTGGCCGCGGGGTGCCCTGTGGAGGGCCTGTCCTTTACCCTCGAGATCCGAGGTGGCCCTGCCCTGCAGCACGAGAGGGGACGTCTGCCCACCACCAGATAGGAAAGGACCAACATCTAAAACTCCAAGCGTGGCTTCTATGGAATGCGTGTCGCTTTCCCGCCATTGCAAAGTCAGAAAATGTAAGTCCAACTGTCCTAACTGGGGGCTGTCTGTACACACGGACTCCTTTTTTCCCTTCAGTGCCTAACACAATGCACAGCACCTACTAAAGATTAAACAAATACGTACTTGATGATGAGTGAATAAACCAATAATGTGAAGAGAAAGGGCCCCAAGTGGTGCTAGAACTATTAGCAAGCGACTCTCGCTAACCCTCGCCCCACCTTGGAAAAGGGGCTCCTCAGGGATACGACTCGGGGGCAGAACGAGTCGGCATCTGGTGATAACCACGGGGAGAAGGAGTAACAGAGTTCCACAGCCCCTAGGAGGCACTGCCCAGGTCTGGCTGCCAGATTTTATCTGACCACTGACTCTGATGGGGCACAACGGTGAGCCCACAGCGGGACCGCAGCCCACACCCGGAGCTCGCTGAGGAAACTCTGCTCCCTTCCCTTCCTGGAAATGGAAAGCCCACGCCGGGGCCATGGCGCCTGTTTGCACCTGCTGTGAGGGCAGCTGCCACTGGCGTCAAATGCAGCAAGTGTATGGTCAGGAGTGTCCCAGCAAAAACAGACACAGCGCCCTCCAATAGGGGATTCCAGAGAATGTAGTGAAGGACCCATCTTCAAGGTGCAGGCAGGACGCAAGGAGGATGGCAAGGGGGTGAGACACGCCCAGGCTAGCGAGACCAGGAGGCCACTCTCACCGCAGGCCCGGGGGACCAGACCCAACAAGCTGTGTAACCGTAGCCGGCAGGGAGGCCACCAGATCGCTGTGACCTGCTCACGAACACAGAGCAGCTCTGCAACACAAACCAGCCTTGCCCACGTCCCATCGGCCAAGGCCAAGCGGACACCGAAGAGCAAGGGCTCAGCACAGTCTATGAGGCCGTTTCCCAGAGCACAGGGCAGGCGGAGGGAGGCCCTGGAGGGCACAGCAAGGTCTTCCCAGCGACCACCTCCCAGCAGACACAGGCACCAGGAAGGCCTGCCAGCTCCACCTAAGCCTCCACCTCAGGGGGCAGTCCACAGGGAGGTCTTAGCCACAGGCACCTCCTGAGGTCCTACTACCCTCCATCCCTGGGAAAGGGACAGAAGGTTCTGAGAGTAACTCCAGGCACCTCTCGTCATTTCTGCATCCCTAAGAGCAAACAGACGGCCATTGACCTGTCATGAATCATATCTGAGACAACGCCCTCCTCCACACTCAAAGGGCACCTCTTCCTAAGCCCCATTATTATACTTATCACGATGGACTATAACCTCGTTTGCGCTCCCTCATTAGACCCTGAGCGCCTGCAGGGCAGGGACAGTTGTCATCTTTGTACCCCTAGCACCCACCGTGGACCTGGCATAGAGGGAGCCTTCCTTCACGGGCACGGAGTCCATTCGTGGACTGGGAGTCCACTTTCTGGCAGCCCAAGGCTGTGGTGGGTAAAGTGTGCAATGACCCCCAGCAGTGAGGCACCAGTATGTTTCCCTCGGGACTTGGTTTCACCCCTGGACAAAACACACAGCTGCCGCCATTCCAGCCCTGCGCTCGCTGGGGAGCAGCTTGCTGTGTTCTCCGCGACGCTGAGGCCTTGCCCACAGTCGCCGAGCTCCCCACCCAGGGCGCGGAGGAGGGGGGCAAGACCACGCTCCACTTCACAGAGGAAGCAACTCAACTCACGGCGTCTCCCCCAGTCTCTTCCAGGACCGACCCCACTAAAGACACAGACAATGTGGGTGTGGAATTCATGTTTCCAGCGATGACACCTGACTCGGGGGTAGAAATGCTTGCTTGCACGCACACATATGCCCGCACACTCACACACAAGGACACGCTTGATGGTCACTTCAACAGACATCACCGCCTGTAAGATTAGAAAGCAGCGTGTAACAGTCACACCGCACTGTCCCGTGACAGTGGACACAGCAGATGATGTCATCATCGGCGCCTGGAACACGGTCGCGCTATAATTAGGAGCCATCCTCACACAGCCCTGTACTTGGGGAGCGCTCACTCATCTTCCCGTGGGCACGGGCCGCCCTCGCCTGGAAGCGCTCCACGGGAAAGAAGTCGTGCCAGGTGGATGACCCTCTCCTTAGGGCTCCCACGGCTTCAGGCTGCCCAGCTCCTGCCGCCAGGAGGGCGAACAGGAGCAAACTTAGAACGACTCAGAGCCCACTAGAAGGGGAGTTTAAACGCTCTAACAACATACTGTCTTCCGAAACTCCACACGCAAAGGGTTCTCTCCGCCGCACCACTGCCCCCTCACTGCTGTCTGCCAGTCGGTGTGGTTACTTCTACTGTCACCTTAGAACCAAACTGAACCGGGCAGGACTTCATTTTCTGTCTAGAAGAGGGGAATTTGGGTCTTATCACAACACACCGAGTTGCCTTACATGAAACTTGAGACACGAAGACAGACGAAACACAGTTCAAACAGATCTTTTCCTAAAACATACTTAATGCATAAATCCCCCACAACGAGCCTTTTCCAAAACCATCCAAGGCATTTAGACCCGAGGCACAACCTTATCTTTCCGAGCCGTCGGCTATCCCGTGACTCTCGGCCAACACAGTGACCCGGCGGCTGCATCGCGCGGAGAGCAGAGCCCAGAGCTATGACCGCTCGGACCCGCCTGCGCGCAGGCCCTCCCGCCGGCTCACCGCTAAAAGCAGACGGAGCGGACCCCGCCGCGTGGCCGTGTTTCACAGCATGAGCTTCACACCTCAGCGCATCAAGTTCCGCCTGCCACGCAGCAGAGGAAAACACACGATTGTATATGCGTTAGTAACTCCCCTGAGGCAGGAAAAGGGGGAGTCGGGGTGTGATTCTGAAGCACACAACACCGGGCAATGACGGGACACTAACCAACACATCAGAATTACCCACATTAGTCCTCACTGGAATTCCCTCTTCCTGTGCGAAAATATAAATGAAGTGCAACGCCACTGAGTACAAGTTAAAATCCATCTTAAAATTTAACATCTTTACCAAAGGTCCGAAACGACTGCTTGTCTTTCTGTAAAAATGATGTTCCAAAACTGCATGTCCTCTGCCTAACCTTAGTCCCTACCACTCACTGTGGAACAGCACGGTGTCCTGGTAAACAGTGACCACGCCTCATTGATAACCAAACGGGATTTTCCCTCCAACGGACCCACCAGGTAACGGAGTGTGTGAGTCTTCAGCAGGACAGCGAGCCCTGATACCGTCGGCCCC
>PVJC01027619.1:0-23150 GCA_004026665.1 Murina feae
TGAGATTTTTCCCTTAGACTCAGCCCATGACAGACATGTGCTGAGTCATGCTCTATTGGACATAAACCAGAGGCACTCACCCCCTAAAAGCCCTGTCGTGATTAGCCACCTTGCTCGCCATCGTATGAAAAGTGTGTTGTCGAAGGGAACACGTAATCTGGATCTGGATGAGTTCCAGCTAAGAAAACGAGGACACCTAACCGACAATGGGTGGGCTGCATGATTTTTCCTTTCACGTCCTGTGTTTTTCCTTCCTATGTGAACAACGCATTCCAGTTTGAACAGTTGGCCTACTTGTGGATGGAGAGGCAAAAGTCGGGTGGAAACTACAGTCGACACAGAGCGCAAACGGAAAAGCACGTTGTCCTGTGTGTCAGCTCGCTGAAGATCGACTTACTTATGGACTTTCTAAACGAATTCTACGCCCACCCGAGATTACAGGTACATTTCAGTTCTATTTCGCATGATGCTGGATCCTACCTACTAACAGATTGTCAACGTCCATCAACGGATGGTGCACCCTGCCTTCCGGAGGACTGTTTCAGGCACTCAGATTTAGAAAGTGGAAAGGAAGAACTACAAATATAACCAGGAACAGAGAAAAAAAATGTGGAAGGAATACACGGTATTTTAGTTTGCTTCTGCATCTACACTAAAAGACAGATGGGATTATGTTAGCGCTAGCAGGAAAGGTTTTCTTTGAACTAGCCTGATTGATATTTTTCTTCCGTGGATAACGCAGAAGTGACATTTTCATGGAACAGTGAAACTGAACACAAAGTATAATAAAAACAATGAACAAATCAGTTCAATGCCATCTGCTCACTTGAACCTGTCAGTTTTATCAAGTGTCGCTGATGGAAACATGGAAAACTGCAAGTTCTGATTTTTCTTTTGTTTCCTGAAGTGGAACTAGGCCTAATCATAGTAGCAATAAGTGACCAAATAGCAGACAATAACTCGTTGAACTAAGATCATGAAATTAGAAAACGTTTTGTCTATGCAGGAGAAATGCCCAATACTTCTTGGCACAATACTGGGCCAATGTCAAGTGTGGTAATCTTTGCTGCTTCAAGATTTAGTCCCAGCTAAACAGCAAAGAACTACCTGAATGTCTTGTCTCCTTGCAATAAATTTGTGTCAAAAGGTTGGACCATTCTGAGATCCAAACAGTGCTGAGTACATCTAATTACCTCTCCCTGAAATAAAGATTGTTTTCACGAATAATTGTACTTTTGAAATACAATCCTTATATATAAAAATCTTATTTATCGGTGATACCTAATTTATATAATACCTTCTTTTGTTTTTATAGAAATTAATTGGAATTTTTCTGGAGAAACTTCCTATTTTGGGGGGATTTTTTATTTTCATATTCAACAATTTCAGGTTTGCTCATTATAACTATAAAGAAAATCTATTTGGGGGAAAATTCTGACCCCTGGTAATTTATTGATATTGTCCTAATGTCAATATGGAGAATTCTTAAAACTCTAAAAAATTTTACTAGGTATATTTTAGAAGGATAAAATGATGATCGTTTCCCAGAGAATTGTAATCCTTATAGATCAGTTATTTTAAACTATTTCATCATGAATAGTATCTTTATATTTTCTCCAAAGGACTACTATTTTGAAATATTTTGATCTCAAACTCATGAATTACTTTGTCAGTATTTTCAATATCTTTACAAATCTTTATCCATTCAACTATCAGAAAGTTTTCAATATCATCCGTTCACAGCAGTGCCAAACGACAGAACTCACCATCACAGCTTTTATCCTGAAAGTAAATATTTGAAGTCTGAATGGACACTGATCACGTCTGCCTGGCATGCTACGTATTATTTTAGAATCAGCCTAAAACGGAAAACTTCCGAGGCTGGAAAGGGGTGCTGCACATAAGCATCTTCCCTTCCTGGTGCTCGTAAGACTGAAAGAGATCGGGATGAATGCGCTGATTTATGAGATTTGTACGTCTGAGCTCTGTTTTAGTCCTGTGTGATTTGGCACATGCCCCGGTATTAAGATGTGAGCTTTCGTGGATGAGCTAGAGCTCATTCCCAGCTGACCATCTCCCGTGATGCTCTTAGACATTCTGTGAGCCTGTGTGGTATAACCAAGGGCATTTTTGCTTCTACCCCATCACCCTCCCCGTTCCAAACAGGACTATTACGTGGTGATTCTGTGCCCCACGGAAATGGACGTGCAAGTGCGGAGGGTGCTGCAGATCCCCATGTGGTCGCAGAGAGTCATCTACCTTCAAGGTTCTGCCCTGAAAGACCAGGATCTGCTGAGAGCAAAGTAGGTAGCCCTCGCTGCCTATCATGTTCCACCTGCAGGGCTTGATGCCATTTCTCTCCTCCAGTTTTTAGCCACGTTCAGTGTTGCAAGATAAGTTTAACTATTTTTGTGTGTTTTTTTAAAATATATTTTAGTGATTTTTTTTACACAGAGGAAGGGAGAGGGATAGAGAGTTAGAAACATCGATGAGAGAGAAACACCGATCAGCTGCCTCCTGCACACTCCCCACTGGGTATGTGCCCGCAACCAAGGTCCATGCCCTTGACCGGAATCGAACCTGGGACCTTTCAGTCTGCAGGCCGACGATCTATCCACTGAGCCAAATTGGTTAGGGGAGTTTGACTATTTTTGAATACAAGTTTTGCCTCAGTCCCGCTGATGGTCAAATGAAAAGCTTAAAAAATACAAAATTAATGTGTTGGTTCCTGTTGCTTGGGGCAAAGATGGTCAGCAGACTGCCCGCACAGCACAATGAGGGTGGCACGGCTAACTGTCTCAGGCCTCAGGGATGGGCTGGTATCTAGCCTCACCCTTAGACTCATCTCCAAATCCCTGACACGGTATTTATTCTGTGAGGAAACATCTTGGGCTAAGTATTAGGTGACATGTCAGTTCGAGTCCGCGTCTAACGTTTAAAACGTTTGTATTACACACTGGGCAGAGGAGGGCAGTGAAAGAGCTGGAGGAAATTGCTAGAAGAGGTGGCTTTGTGTGATGTTTACTGTCGCTTTGAAAATTTTAAATACATCCTCCTGCTTATCCTGGAGTTGCAAGGATGTATTTAACAAAACCAGTTCTTACCAGAGGCGAATTCATGTGGACAAGACTTAAGTTCCTACAACATCTTATCAATGTTATAACAAAATGACATGGAACGAAATCAGGTTATTCAAGGACATGCTGTATATGAAAAAATATATAATGACTAGAGGCACGATGCACAAAATTCGTGCAAGAGCAGGCTTTCGTGGCCCCAGCTGCCTTGCACCCCGTGGTCCCACCCTCCCCACCCACTGGTTATTCTGGAAGGTTGCTCTGCCGTCAGGTCTAATTAGCATATTAGCTTTTTTATTATATAGGATTACAGAGAATAAAATGTGATTATTCTTATTACGTCTCTCATTATAAACTGTTGAGGTACAGAGCCAATTCTACAGTTATTTTATTCACCGTCAAATACAGTCATGATCTTGGAACCCAGCTTTCATGGAGGGATGCTCAGAGTTTTTTCATTTAGTTTGTGTGCATCGGAGAAAGTATCGGCATTCTACTTTTCAGACGATTAATAAGCAGCGATTTCAGTGTGTGGTCACTGCGCTTTCTGTCTATTTTCAGGATGGACGATGCGGAGGCCTGCTTCATTCTGAGCAGCCGCTGTGAGGTGGACAGGACGTCCTCTGTAAGCTTCTAACATCTCTGCCCGCCATTTTTTCTTTTCACCTTAGAAGACTTTTTAAAAATTTGATCATTTTTTATCTGCCGGCACTAAATCCTAGTGACACCACCATTACCCTAAAAAAGAAGCAAATACCTTAAAACTATATTCACTGTAATATATTAGTAAATTTAGTTGGGTCATTACCATGTCAACAAAAGTGTTTTTGATTTTGTTCATACTAATACTTGGGTTTTCTGTTATCAGACTGAAATGCATCATTATTCACGAACTAGACCATTTTTGCATTATCGATTCCCAGTGATCAATCTTTTATGCTGCTTCCCCCCCCCAAAAAAAAAAAACTTTCAAAAGTCAGCTATATATTAAAGGTATCTGTTACCATTCATGACATCTTTTTGATAACTAGTTATTGGACATTTGCTAACTGCACTAACTATTCTATCCTGTGTTGATCTATTTATTAACATATTCAGATAAAGTTTACACATCTTAATTCATTTAGCTTCACATACACATGAGGTTCATTGATATAATTCTTTTTTTTTTAAATATTTTTTTATTGATGTCCGAGAGGAAGGGGGAGAGAACGAGAGATAGAAACATCAATGATGAGAGAGAATCATCGACCGGCTGCCTCCTGCACACCCCACACTGGGGATCGAGCCCACAACCTGGGCCTGTGCCCTTGACCGGAATCGAACCTGGGACCCTTCAGTCCGCAGGCCGACACTCTATCCACTGAGCCACACCGGCCAGGGCTGATACAATTCTTTGCATCTTTCTTAGACCTGAGCATTCAGCAACACTCCACTAGACAGCTCCCCAGTGGCCCCGTTTACACCCACATTCAAGCCGTTTGCCATCTCAGCCACAGCCTGGCTGACTTTTGTACCCTTTGCCTACAAGGTTATGAAGGCTACGATGTCATTAGACGATAGGAATTCTTCCGCTCCGTTACAACCTGGTGGGACCAGCGCTGTGCGTGTGGGCCGTCACTGGCGGGTGACTGTTACGCATTCCCTGACGTGCTTCATGGGGTTTTGATCTTTCCAGGACCACCAGACGATCTTGAGGGCGTGGGCTGTGAAAGACTTCGCTCCCAACTGCCCTTTGTATGTGCAGATACTGAAGCCCGAGAATAAATTCCACATCAAATTCGCAGGTAAGTTCAGTCTCCAAGGAGATCCTTCGAGTGTTCGTGGACTCCCATTGTGGTGGTGACGGAGATGTGTGTGGAGGTAGTGCACCTGCGACCTGGGATATTCCTGTCTCTACAGCACGGAAGGGGTTCCTTTTGCCCGTGTCTGCTGAACAAGATCATTTATTCACTTTATTATTACTTTTTTAAATTTTGTTTTATTGCTTAAAGTATTATAACGAATGATAGGTAGGTCTCCATTTTTTTCCCTTGACTTCCCCTTTCCTTCCCTCCCCACCTCCCCCCGTGTCTTGTGTCCATTTATTATGCTCATATGCATGCATACAAGTCTTTCAGTTGATCTCTTCATTCCCCCCCAAACCTTCCCATTTATTCACTTTAAACGGTGACAAGATAATGTGTTGGGGTAAGGGTTTACTTTGTTATATAATTTGGTGATTTTAGCAACTGAAGTTTCTGGATACTTATTATGCCTGCATAGATGAGCAGTGATAGTTTGTGCTTAATATAGACACAGGCCCCACATGCCACATCTGCTCATTTACACTTACATTCACCCTCGCTATAGGTTACTTAATACACATGTACATTTACCATTTACTTTGGAGGTACATTTCAAAAAGAATTCTAGAGATAGACATGAGTTTTTTTATGGAGTCACTGCTTTTATAATAATTATTCTCATGAGGTTATATTTTGTTAGGAACTTAACTAATAAAAAGCTATTTTATTTTTTTCTTCAATGCTTCTATCAAAACTCATTTTGATCAAGGCAATAATATACATTTTTTTCTTTTTCATTCTTATATTATTATTTAATAATCATTTTAAAATTCTTTAAAAAAATTTACTGGACTTATTGGGGTGACATTGGTTAATAAAAATCATGTAAGTTTCAGGGGTATGGTTCTATAACACATCATCTAGATATTGTGTGTTTGTGTTCCCCACCCAAAGGTCTCCTTCCATCACCATTTATCTCCCCTTTACCTTCTTCTATCCCCCTCCCCCCTTTTCCTCTGGTCATCACCAGTCAGTTGTCTGTCTATGAGGTTTCTCTGTTTTTGCTTAATCCCTTCACCTTTTTCACCCACCCCCCTAAGCCCCTCCCCTCTGACAACTGTCAGTCTGTTCTCTGTACCCATGAGTCTGTGTAACTTGATGGTTTCATATTATATTCCGCCTGAATCGTCTAAAGCTTCAAAGCCATTAAAATGTATATCATGTTAACTGGTAGCAAAATGCATTTCCTTCAGGTGCTCCTTTGTCTTAAAATGCTTACCCCATAAATACTATTTCCTTGAAAAATCATAAACACTTTTAAATGCTCCTAAGAAAGCCACGACATTATTGCTACCGGATTTGCTCTGTCTTTTATCTCCGAGCTTTGTGACGAATGACATCATTTTTCCTAAAAATGTACAGCATGCAACTTCAACCAGCGGCTCTCGACTCTGGCCGCATTTTAGTCTCTGTGGAAGATTTGTTTTTAAAGTGCTAATTCCAGGATACTCTGATTTAAATGGTTAGCGTTGGTGCCAGGGTTCCTTTAAGCCTGTTTGCTAAATTGAAAATTAAAAAATAATAGCATCTCCTTTGTAGAAGATTTTGTAAGATTAAAGTAATCCATCTATTTCCTGTTACACATGCAGTTAGCATTCGGGAGAACGCCAAAGCTTTATCCAAAAGACCTTTGCAACTAAGCGGTCGTTGTCATTATTGTGATTTGGCTGAGGGAATATTTTTGCAAATTTTTCATCCTGCTGAAGATGACTTGCTATGATAAGATTTTTAGGAAGGCAGTAATGAGGTAGCTCTAAAAATAAACATTGGATTCTGAGCGCCACCACTTAAGGTTTAGCTGGGTAAATCAGTAATCTGTGGCCCTCTTACCCCTTCTGCTAAGTGGCCATAATATATATGATGCCTCTATTTCACTGGTTGGGATTAGCAGTAAGGATGCAATAAATAATGCTGACACGTGACAGTTGTTTACTAAGTGGATATTGAATTCACTGTGATTCTAAAAATGTTATAACTAAAAATCACGACAGACGTGAGTTTTCCCTACTTTCTTTGCAACTCATCGATCTACCTACTCTCAACGGAGAGGTCAAAACCACTGAAATCGTTTACTTCCACAAACAGGGAACGACAGAGACTGTTTGCATTGATTCTCTTTCACATCCTCCTTTACCTGTGGACTGTTTAAAAATTCTAGCCCCAAGAGCGTATCTCAATATTTCTTGCTTATGGCATCTGCTGAAATTGTTTCATCTGCATCCTTTTGTGGCTGAGATGAGCAGATCTCAGAAGGGCTCTTTTTATATTACGAGAAGAGGAAAGAAAGCATGCTGGTTTCCTTAAAAGCCTTGAGTGAACTTAGCAAAAGACTGTGGAGAGGACAGTTAGTTGAATCTAAAAGAAGTTCGCTATTTGCCTCCTACCCGGATAAAATTACTCCGGAATCTGTGGTAGATGAATCTATATTATGTGAGTAAATTAATTGCTAAATTTAGGTTAGCCTTTTCTTCTCACCACCCCCTCCCCAAGTAAAGTGTTGTGTCTTCTGTGAATATTCAATTACTTTTGGATCAACAAACTCTCTGTCCACTAGTGTGTCCTCTGAAAAGCTCCCATTTCATTCGAACAGATGGAAGCAGATGTGAAAATCAAATTGGTACATGTGCCCCTACAAGCAGGAGGAAAGAACATAAACAACAAGTTGCAAAGGAGTGTACATTTTTCACGGGTTTTATTTTCCATGCTTTCATTCTAGTATTTCATAGGCAACAGAATGTGAATTATAGTTCATGAATGAGGGGAAGAATAGTAGAGTGTTCACTGAATGTGATATTTCCGATTTCTTGACTAAAACATGCCCGGAAGAATGAATCATTATTGTAGAATAGTAGGAGTTAGTTTGGGGAATTAAAAAAAAAATCAGTTGCAATAAAGTAAAAAGGAGAGGCAGAAGTAGATACTTTTTAACATTAGTCACTGGCAACCCTACATAATAAAAGGCTAATATGTAAACTGTCCCCGAGTTCAATTGGGAGTTCGACCAGAGGGCAGGGCCAGCCATCCATCCTCCTGCATACCCTTCCCCCACCCCCACTGGCCCAGCCTGATCGGCCCCAATTGGAGCAGACCAGCCTTGCCCCATATTGTGCACAAATTTGTGCACTGGGCCTCTAGTATTATATAAAGATTTATCTGATAGTGAGTAGTCATATTACCATTATAAAAACAGTATTGCCTAAAACCCACATGCATTTACACATGGGTGTGCGCACACTCACACATCCTCGAGAAATGATTTGCTGGAAAATGAAGATCTTGTCTCAGTTTAGCCACAGTCTATTTTGTGCTGTAACACCACACATTCTAATGCCTCACTTTTTCCTGCCCAAGAAAGAGTGGAAAAATATTTCCAAGCAATATAAATATTGGAAGTGATCTTAGCTGTTTCTAAATAACATATGTGTGTGCAAGGCTTGACTTTCACCAAATGGTGAGGTGTGAGTTTTTCCTGCTGAAGGATTTCTTAATTTCCCATAGAACACCCACAGAGACATTTCAAACTCCATCCTCACAATTAATTCTCACTTAACATGTTAATATAACCAGAAGTGTCACTGGTGCCAAGTCCATATTTAAGTCATCGAGTTATTCTGTTGCATGGCTGGCATGGCACAGGGGTTGAGTGTCGACCTAGGAACCAGGAGGTCACAGTTCGATTCCCGGTCAGGGCACAGGCCCGGGTTTCTGGCTCCATCCCCAGTGTGGGGCATGCAGGAGGCAGCCGGTCCATGATTCTCTCTCATCATTGATGTTTCTCTCTCTCTCATCCTACCTCTCTGAAATCAATAAAAAAAATACATATTAAAATAGCTAATAAATCATCAAGCTATTCTTATAATAAATCATAGGGACTGAAATGGAAGACTCAGCACTAACTCCCTCCTATCTCCCTCTTGAGAACATTAGCTCATCAGCTTCCAATGAGATATATATGTATGCACATACATATAGCGATAAATAAATGTAAATATATATAGTGAAGCTTAATATTTATATATACAAATGCATATGCATAGACTGGTATATATATATATATATATATATATATATATATACACACACACACACATATATCTGCATCATTTAACATAAAAAGAAAAATATTGCTTGGCATCATTATGATGTTACTATTAAGATGATTCAATAACTATATCATTAACTCTCAGAATATTAATATCTATCATGAACTACTAAGGATACAACACTTTAGGTTAGAACCTAAAAACAGCCTTCTGAGGGAAATTATTATAATAATAAAAGCATAATATGCTAATTAGATTGGACAGCCAAACAACCTTTTGGACGTCATTCTGGATGTCCTTCTGGGCGAAGCTGCCATGGCAGGGGCCAGGGCAGAGGCGGTTAAGGGTGATCAGGCAGGCAGGTGAGTGGTTAGGGACAGTCGGGCCTAAACTGGCAGTTGGACATCCCCCGGATTGCGAGAGGGTGCAGGCTGGGCTGAAGGAAACTCCCCGCCCTCCTCCCCCCTCCCGGGCCTCTAGTTTTTCATAAAAGATTAAGATTGCTGTTTTTCTAAGATGTATAAAAGGAGATGAATGATATTAAAACTGTTGCTCTAGAATTCAGGGGGGGAAAAATCCCCCTTTGGAGCATTTAATTAGTTTGACACATTTAAAAACATTACAGCATTAAAATCGTATAAGGACTCAAGCGATTTAAAATACAGAAAATCGCTTCGTATCCTCGGTGTTACTGAGCTGACATAAATCTGTTCTGAGCATGTTGCCAGCCTCTCGCTTGGGTTGAATTCTATGTATTCAATAAGCATCCTTACAGTGAGATCTTGTGAGACTACATGACTGACCAAGGCTTTCCCAAGTCTAATTCTTGGCTAGTGGATCCGTGGCTCACAACCTGAGAACAGGCCGACGCTTCTGATGGGCAGGGGCGCGCGCACGTGACCACACAAACACAACACACGCACCCTTTGGGAGTCGTATTGATGGAAGCAACAGGATCACACTAAAACTCGACTGTTAGAGATGATCTATTTTCCTCTTAGAAAAAAGAGCGATCTTGGTAGACAGCAGCCCACTCAGGCTTATAAACAGTCTAACCAGCAAACAATACCTGAGAGATTTTATAACACCATTTGTGTAGCGTGTCTCTAGAACCATGAAATAAAAACACAGACCGTCCATGTTAAAATCGGCCCTGCTCTGCATTGCTGTTTAAAGATTTTTTGATTTTTCTGTAAATCAACACCCAGGACAGGGCTGGTTTAGTGCACTTTCCACGGCTGTTCGCTGCCTTCCGAGGGCTGTTACCTAGCAACTGCCTGGCAGAAGCTTCCAGTACTTTAAATCACCCAGGAGCTCAGAACACGCTGTGAGGCCGACTTAAAAAAACACACACACACACCCAAAACCTGACTTTCTAGCATGTAATTAACGATTTTATTTTCCATAAAGCTCGAGGGACTTGGAAAAAATGTAACTCATTTCTACCTATAAGCGAGCACCCTTAATTGGAATTGCTTTCGTCAAAGCTGTTAAACGAAAAATAATAAAAATGACAATAAACAAGAAACCAAGAATCGCACGCAATCCTGTTATTTTAAAAATCCCTTCTTTCGTTCCTGCATGACAATATGGACACGGGCTGAGCAGGATCACCCCTCTAAGGTGGCCTCACCCTCCAAGTGCCCTCGAGTCTAGCCCTTCCCATATTGTTTGTTGTTGAATTTCAATAGCCACTCGGACCCTGTTGTCTTTTTGAGTTTATGACTTTAGGGTCTTGAGGTCAAAGCACAAGGCAAAATTAAATGTATCCCAGCACTCACTGTTACTGATGGATTCTTTAGTGGTTTGGTACAAAATCTTTAACCTTGTATGTTCTGCAAATATTGCCAATACCTCTTTAAATTTTTTCTTTTTAATCCTCACCTGAGGATGTTTTTCCATTGATTTTTAGAGAGTGGAAGGGAGGTGGGAGAGGCACAGAGAGAAACATCGATGTGAGAGAGACCCACTGACAGCCTCCAACTGAGGATTGTGCCCTTGACTGGAATCGAACCTGAGACTCTTCAGTCTTTGGGCCAACACTCTATCCACTGAACCAGACCAGCCAGGGCTCGACACCTCTTTTAGTAATTACCTTCCCAGTCTTTAAGCTGTGTGCCTATGACTTTGCTCCATCGATACTGTTTCAATCAGTACTATTTTATGCCATACAGTTGAGTTGTCAGAAGGGAAGGAGACTTTGAACTGACTCTGGTTTACTGTCCGGGCTAACGCTCTAACCTACTGCATCTCACCCACCGTACAGGTGAGACAGAGGAAAACGAAATACTTTGCCAAAGGCTTTAGCAACAATTATTTCGTTAAAGACAGAACTGGGGTTAAACACCTCCCCTTCTCTCTCAATCGCTAATAGTCTAGTACTCTCTTTTCCAAAAATTTTATTTTTCACTTATGGTTTACCTTCAACATTATTTTGTACTAGAGGACCGGTGCATGAAAATTTGTGCAAGAATAGCCCTTCCTTCCCCCAGCTGCCAACACCGGGACCCAGGCTTCCCTCATAGCCCCGGTTTCGTCTGGAAGGTCAATCGGGAGGATGTCCGGAAGGACATCTGGTCTAATTAGCATATTATGCTTTTGTTACAGAAGATTAGTTTCAAGGTAATACAGCTTAGTAGTTAGACAATCATATACTTTACAGAGTGGGCCCCCTGATATTGCCAGTACCCACCTAGAACCACACATATTAGCACAATATTATTAACTCTGTTCCCTATGCTGTAGTACTTTCCCTTAAGAAACATTTTTCCTAGGAATAAAATTACACAGGTGAAAAAAAAATCTCAAAGACGTGTGTGTGTGTGTGTGTGTGTGTGTGTGTTTAATGGGGACTTTTGTAATTTAATTCATTGTTTTATTTTTCATATTATTTTAAAATATTAACACCCCAAGGTAAATTATTCTAATGTACCTGTTTTATCTCAAACAGATCACGTTGTTTGTGAAGAAGAGTTTAAATACGCCATGTTAGCTTTAAACTGTATATGCCCAGCAACATCTACACTTATCACGCTACTGGTTCACACCTCTAGAGGGCAGTAAGTATGTTTTTTCTTTAAGATAATGCATTTTAAATTATATTAAAAAAGTAAGTGCAGTTATGTGATTTAGAAATACAGCAAGCCAAGGTATACAGCTAGATATGTACCTATATTGTATTTGTGTGTTATCTTCTTCTGATGGAGAGACAGATGGATACACAAATAGGGGCCCAGGACATATAGAAAATCAATCGCGATTGGTTATCTCTTCTAACGAATCGTGAAATCATCTGTTTCATCCCAAATCCTAAGTGGCTATATCATTTGTTACACCTAGGATTAGGGCATGGTTTCTAATTTCCAGATGAATATTTAACAAATAAAACATTAAAGAACAAGATGATGACAATCACTAGTGTAAAATCTTAAAGCCATTATTTTTCTATGTGAGGTAAGTTTTTAGTCTTGAAGCTATCTTTACACAGTTGGCCTCTAAATAAAAATATTCAATTAGTAGAGAATGATGACAAAGTAGTAGAGAAGATTAGCTAACACAGTACAAAAGAACTCACTTTTCATATGCATTTCCAGGTAGATGGGACAATGTGGTATTGGAAGATGCTGTTTTCATTTATTTGGATAGAGTTTCGTAAAACACAGAGACTGTTTTTGACTTGGGTTATCAAGAAATACGTACTTGGGAAATACAGTCACCGCTCTGACTTAAGGAGATAAATGTCCCACTGCATTTCATACCGTTTCATAGTCTTCACTTGGGATTTAAGACAAAAATTTGATTTTCTAAGTAAACCTCACTGTGGTCTCTTGTGGTTATGATGATTGAAATTAAGTTAATTGATAGCTATTTAAGTCAAGTGTCCATTAAAATAAATCAAGGAAAAGGAAAATTCTTTCTTGGGATATAATACTAGCTGGTATGAATTAAGTGAAAAGCAGTAAATGCGTTGGTGGTGTTCTTAAGCAAGTTTTGCTCTTTCCTTGAATCAGGAATCTGCTCTATTGAGACAGTAGGAGTTTCCCAGAAACAATTTTATTAAAGTTTGGAATAGTAATATTTTTATCCTGTATATTTACAAGCCTTTCATCTATTGATGGAAAGGATGGAATGGGGTCATGAATGAAATTGGTTTTTGTTGATGAAAAGTACTCAGAGGTGTGAAGAAATAAAATAAAATACTGGAAACTACTTCAACACCAATTAAGTGAACATTCATGGAATTCATCACATGGATTCATTATTTTGCCATACCATCTTTGTCACAGAATCCTATGATTTCCAAGCATATATCTAGACCAGCTTCACTGTTTTGCAAACAATAAAATGAGAACCATCTACGCTATCACACATTATTATTCTGAGACTGGTTAAACTACATTGTCTTACCTATAAATATTGTCATACAATATTGTCTGGTAAACAAATTGCATCTGACACTAGGTTAAAAAAGAATCCTAGTAACCCTTAAAATAGGACTTCCCATTATACCCTAATGAATTCCGCCTCATTAAAATAGGTAATATTGAATAAATCATTATCACATAACTAAGGATTTCCCATGATTATGATTATCCTGCAAAATCTTACAAAACATCAATAATTTAAAACCCCCACTTATTTAATAACCAAGTGTCACAGAAATGCTATAATTCACCAGAATAACTTTATAGACGCTTTATTGAGATAGACTTCACACATTCTACAATTCACCCATTTAAGATCTACAATCAGTGGTTTTTTAGTAGTCATAGTACTATGCAGCCATCATCACTGTCTAACTCTTGAATAATTTCATCACCCCATAAAGAAACCCCCTACGTTTTAGTAGCCTCTACATTTTCTCCCAACTCTTACTAATTGACTGTCTCTATAGATTTCTCTCTTTTTTTTTAATATTTCATTGATTTTATACAGAGAGGAAGGGAGATGGATAGTTAGAAATATTGATGAGAGAGAAACATCGATCAGTTGTCTCCTGCACACTCCTTACTGGGGGTGAGCCCGCAACCAAAGTACATGCCCCTGACTGGAATCGAACCCGGTACCCTTCAGTCCGCAGGCCGACGCTCTATCCAAACCAGTCAGGAAATAGATTTTCCTATTTTAGACACTGCATATTGCCTATAGATGGAATAATATAATGTGTGTGTGTGTGTTTTGTCCAGCTTCTTTCACTTGGCATAATGTTTTCAAGGTATGTTAATATTGTAATATTACACTAATTTTTCCTTTTTATGACTAAATAATATTCCATTACATGAATAGGTCACCTTTTATTTTTTTTGTCCATCAGAGGATGGATGTTTGGGTTGTTTCTAGCATTGTAAATAAGGCTGCTCTTAACATGCATGCAAAAATGTTTATGTGGACATATGCTTTCATTTCTTTGGGTCTATCTTAGGAGTGGAATTGATGGGACATGCGGTACCTCTGTTTAGTCTTTTTTAGGAACTGCCAGAATTTTTCCCAAAGAAACTGTAACATTATGTATCATCACCAGCAGTGTATAAAGGTTTCAAGCTCTTCACACCCTCAGTAACATGTTATTATCCAACTTTTTTATCATAATCATCCCAGTGGAGGAAATGTAGTGTCCCCCTGTGCTTTTGATTTGCATTTCACTGATGGCTAATAACACTGAGCATCATTTCATGTGTTTCTTGTTTGTAGAAAAACCTATTCAGGTCCTTTGGTCATTTTTTAATTGGGTTATTTGTCTTTAATTATTGAGTTAATCTCTTTTTTACATATTTTAGATACAAGTGCCTTATAAGATATATAGCATCAGTTAAATATAGTCAAACCAACAGAAAAGCACATAATTCAACATGTTTAATGTGTTTATTAAGAATACTAGGTGCCTGGTGCACGAAATTCATGCACGGGAGATGGGGGGTAGGTCCCTCAGCTCAACCTGCACCCTCTCCAATCTGAGAGCCCTCAGGGGATGTCCTACTGATGGCTTAGGCCCACTCCCCGTGTTCTCTGCTCTCTGCGGACCTGCCTGCTTGATGCCACTGCAGGCCCTGGTGTCTGCTCTCTGTGGGGGCCTGCTTGCCCTTCGCCGCAGGGACCAGGGGCAAGCAGGACCCTGCTGTCTGCTCCCCTGAAGGCTGCTGTCTGCTCGCTCACTGCGGGGGATGTTCCTGCCCAGCCCCCGGCTGCTCAGCTCCTGTGTGCGAGCTGGAGAACAAAAGGCTATATCTTTTAGGGACAGACCTGTCTCAGGCCAGAGGAAGAATAGAACTCCTGATTCTGAGCTAGAATTAGACTCACCCACTCAACCACCATCCTCCTTTCTTCACTTCTCTTCCTTCTAGCCGGTGGGAATGTGGACATGGATGAAAACCCCACATTAAGGATGAACTGCCTACCTCTGGGTATTTATGCAAGAAGGATATTAATGTTAAAAAACTTCATCTTGCATTTTGGAGTTTCTACAACAACGTAGCTGGTACCCTGGCTACTACAAGCTCCAAGGCTGGCTGGCACTCTTCTGACCTTACATTTCCTTTTCCTATTATGAACATATTCATTCTAGTTCTAGTGGGTCCATGAGTCCTAAAGCAACTCTGAGCTGATGTCAAGTAGCTGTGCTTCCTCGACGCATTGAGACATTACCCTGTATGTTAGCACTTGACCGGTTGTCCCCCACTTACTTAATACATGTGAGTGTGCCCCATGCTCTTGGCAGTGGCCTTTCTTGTTGCCAATTAAATTAGCATTTTGATTTACTGGGTACTCTTGTTACAAAGAGGAACGTGAGTTGATTGACTGGACACAAATTACAGTAGGATGATGAACGTGGACCATGGTTGTCACAGGCACGAAACTGTCCCATCCTGATGCCTTTTCGTCTTTAGGAAAATTTTATTTTGTTTTCCTTTCAGTCAGTCTCATATTGTTTTCATTAGTCCCATCGGAGAGGTGATATTTTTGGTCACAGTGATAATCAATGGGGGGAAAAAACAGAGAATTGATAAGAAAAATATTGCCCAGGTACAATTTATAGAACTTGACCACTGATTGGATATGAATGGAGAGAAGAGGAAACACACACACACACACACACACACACACACACAAATATCTTCACCCTGAGTCTGGACAGTAGGGAATTAACTATAAAACATGTGGTTTGGCAGGAAAGGGAGTGTGGCCGTGAAATATCTGCTCTCTAATGCAAATGTAAGTGGCCGTGGCCTTGCTGCTATTCTCAGCTCCTGGCGACAAATGAGAGCGTGCAGGTCGCCATGGAGGCGACAGGACGTATGCTTGGATTCAGAAGAAATGACAGCGTAACACGCTTCCCGGGAAAGTATTACTTTTAGGAAGCAGAGGGAAGACAAGGAAAGCAAACCCAGCGCAGCACAACGGGGTATAAAGGCGTAAGGGTTTGCAAGGACACCCGGGGAGCTAACGAGATAGACGGCTGGAGGCTGAAGGAACGGGGGCAGACAGTTAGTAGGTCACCGGTTCCCGGGGAGTTCAGAGAAGACAGGTTTGACAAAAGAGGCTTTCTCAACGTTGAGGGAGGATGAACAAAGCAGAGATTCCCGGAAAGTGAACCGGGGTGGAGACCACCGCCTCCTCGGGTTTGTCCAGGAACGTAAGAAAAACAGCCCTGGCCGGTTTGGCTCAGTGGATAGGGCGTCGGCCTGTGGACTGAAGGGTCTGTGGTTCAAATCAGGTCAAGGGCACAGGCCCGAGTTGTGGGCTCGATCCCCAGTAGGGGGCATGCAGGAGGCAGCTGATCATGATTCTCCCCCATCACTGATGTTTCTCTCTCTCTCTCTCCCTCCCTGACATCAATAAAAATATATTGAAGAAAAATAGTGAACTCTCTATTGAACTGCAATGTTGAGGAATTGAATCGTGACCTCCTGGTTCATAGGTTGACAACCACTGAGCCACACCAGCTGGGCTTCCTGTTTCTTTCTCACATAAGCTAGCAGGCACTGCAAGTCTGCATGGAAAGCCACTTTATTAGCACATCGGCAATCCATCTGACTGCCTGGGAAATGTTTTTCTAGGCACGCCTACTGGTAGTAATGAACAACTGGAACACTATTCTCAGTTTTGAGGATATTTTGAGAAATTCAGATGCCACTCTAGGCTGGCCGCCCCTCTGCCTGGAAAGCCCCTACTAAGCTCACCCTTCCTTATCACAGGAGACTTAAACAGGAGGTTTTATTAAGGCCCCCTGTGCTCTCCTGCTAATCTGCTTTTATGTCCTTTCCTTCCCTGATTCCCTCATATATGCAGCCTGTTCTTCAAACAACAAGATCCTAAAGAGACTTCCTGGTTCCGCCTCCTCCATCTTTTTATAAAGTCGTTTCCTCTGCCTCGAATTCCTTTCTTCTGCCTCCTTCGAGGAGGCTGCTAAACCCACAATTCCATCTCCTCTCGAATATTTTTAAACTCCTCGGTTTCGTGTGGTTCCCCCTTCTGTGAATCCACAGAGAACGCTATTATTTTCTGACAGCCGCTAGCGCGGTCCTTTTATGTGTTTATTCCTCCCGACTGAGTCGGCTGTAGCTGCCGTGAAGGTAGAGAACGCGTCTTACTCATTCTTACACCTTCTAGAACGTTCTTCACAGCCCGGGTGCTCAGTGACAATGAGGTCAGCAAAGGACCTAAGATGTGCAGAGCGGTTGCTGAAGGCTCCTGGTTCGAAGCTCTGTATGAGCAACCCGTTTCCACCCACTGTCCCTGCTCAGAGAGACACGGTGCCTAAGGAAATAAAATCCATGCGCTTTCATCAGTGCAAACGAAGCGGAAGGAAGCCCTCGTGTGGCTCAGTGGATAGAACACTGGCCTGTGGACCGCAGGGTCCTGGGTGCGATTCTGGTCGGGGAACGCGTACCTCTGCTGCAGGCTCCACCTGTCAGAGTGCATGCAAGAGGCAACCAATTGATGTGTCTCTCACATCAATGTTTCTCTCTCTCCCCCTTTCTCTCCCCCTGTCTCTAAAAATCAATGGAAAAATATCCTGTGATGAGGATTAACCACCCCCCCCCCAAAAAAAAGTGCAAGGAGATTTTAAGGAGCCAGGGAGATGGAAAGTGGGTAAAGGAATGTTTCCTGATGAAACCCCAGCCCCGGGATATGCTTAGGTGCAGGGGCAGCATGAAACAAACATGCCAACCCCCAGCGAGCCTCTGAGGGCAACGTTTCTAGAAAGAGAGGTCTCATTTGCATTGAATTCTAAACACAGAACAGCAAGTTACCCCCTGCCCTGCCCACCACAGCACCACTGCCCTGCAATCAGGCTTAACCATCAACCACTGGGAAAGGCCGAGGGGGCTCTGGTTGCAAGCAGATAGCTGGGGGTCGGGGTCCAGCCCTCTGTAACCTGGTTTTGGGAGGCTCCAGGCTAAAGAGGCTGGTTCCTCTTGCTCAGCACGAGGGGTAACCCCCCACTTAGCAAAAACCCTGTTCCCAGACCAACAGGATCTCAGCCACTGGCTGCCCGTCTAGGGGAAGGGGCCTTGCTCGCACTGGCCGTGCTGGACCCTGAGGGAGGGTGGGCGCTGCCCCTCCCATGCCCACGCTCACGGTTTCTGTGTATGTGGACGTGTGTGCTGTGTTGCAGGGAGGGCCAGCAGTCGCCCGAGCAGTGGCAGAAGACCTACGGCAGGTGCTCGGGGAACGAGGTGTACCACATCACTTTGGAAGAGAGCGCGTTTTTCGCCGAGTACGAGGGGAAGAGTTTTACGTACGCCTCCTTCCACGCACACAAGAAGTATGTTCCCGCTGCTTCCGGACTGACAGTAACATGTGACCGGGTCAGACCTTTAACACACAGGCTTCTACAGTATTTGCGACTCCCGTTGGTGCTCCTGAGTTGCAGATACCCCCCTGATTGTTTTTTTGGGGGAAGGAGGGGGCTGTAGTTCCCCTCTGCCTGAGCGGTATTTTCCTACATGTGCAAACGTATAAGGGAACAAAACGGGGGTCCCTGCTGAGTTACAGTTCCGACAACCTTTCCATCTTCTTTTTTTCTGTGCAGGTTCGGCGTCTGCTTGATTGGCGTCAGGAGGGAGGACAATAAAAACATTCTGCTGAACCCAGGTCCCCGGTACATCATGAACGCCACGGATGTGTGCTTTTATATTAATATCACCAAGGAAGAGAACTCAGCGTTTAAGAACCAAGACCCGCAGAAAAAGAGCAGCTTCTCGCGGTCCTTCTACCACGGCCCGTCAAGGCTACCTGTGCACAGCATCATCGCCAGCATGGGTAAGGCTGGCTGACCCTGGATACGCTGTTCGTTTGTTTCCTTAAGAAAGAATAATAGAGGTACTTCATTTTCTATTGAATTTCAAAGTCAAGTTTAGAACATACCGCGTCTATTACAAACTGGATGTAATTGAACATAGAGAAAGAAAACGCTCAGCTGTTAACCTGGTAAAATATTAAATGAATTCAAAGCAGCCAGCAGTCACTTTCTGTTTCTGATTAGGATGTAAGCAACCCGGCACCTCCGTGTTGCCTTTGTACGTTTCCCACCGAGGTAGCCAAGGCTACTTTAAATATTCTTTGTTCCTCTTAAAGCTCCCTTTGGAGTGAAAGGGTAAACAAGATTTTCTGGTTACACTGACGATCTTTTACTTCCCCTTCATCATGAAATGATGGATACGTCCTAACTGTGGCAAACGCTCTGATGGGCTCTCCTGTTCCGCTGTGTTAGGCACTGTGGCAATCGACTTACAAGACACAAGCTGTGGGTCGGCCAGTGGCCGGACCCTGACTCTTCCGACGGAGGGAATCAAAGAAATCCGAAGACCCAGCATCGCCCCCGTTCTGGAGGTTGCAGATGCATCATCCCTTCAAACCTGTGACCTTCTCAGTGACCAATCAGAAGATGAAAATACACCGGATGAAAAAATGTCCTCAAACTTAGAGTATGCGGAGGTTCTCTAAGATTTGCTGGGATTGGTGCTAGCTATGGGAGCTAACGTGCATGCCTACTGGACATCTTGAATCGATCCTACACACTGCTACCCAAACAGCCTTCCTTACTAGGCAGTGTCTCTCTTAACTATCAAGTATTCGAAACCCTCAAATTTCCGAATGCAACGTACAGGGTGTGCCCAAAGCAGGAAACACAGAGTTTATTCTTGTATCATTATTAACTAGAGGCCCAGTGCACAAATTCGTGCATGTGTGGGGTCTGGTCTGCCCGCCCCGATGGGGGCCCATGGGGCCGGGCTGGTGGGGGGGGGGGCAGTAGGTAGTTGGCTGGCCCCAACCCCAATCCGGGCCCAGATCAGGTTGGTTGGCTGCTGCAGTGCATGTATGTCATAGCCACCAGTCATTCTGGTCGTCCCGCTGTTCCAGTCACTGGGCTTATATATATATATAGATAGATATAGATTATTGTATTATTTTCTATATGAACTGTAAACCTACTTTTGCCCCACCCTGTGTATTTCCAGGTTCAGTTTTCTCTAATGGATCCTTTATCCTTAACACGTTCAACGCCCAGCCTGTTTTGTCTTCTGGACGGAAAGTATAGTGTCAGTCACCAGTGACTGACGGGGCGCTTAGTGTGTTAAGGAAAAAAGTACCTAAGTCAGTATCTCTGTGATATAAGCAGCATTTTTGTAATTGCTGATTTTAAACTGAGGACTGGCAAACGCTTTTTGAAAAGAACCAGCTAGTGTTTTATACTTTACGGACCACATGGTGTTTGCAGTAACTACTCAAGTCTGCATTTGAAGCATGAAAGTACTCGGAGATGATGAATGACTTGGTTGGCTGTGTTTTTTTTTTTTTTTTAAATACTTACAAATACTGAAATTTGAATTTCATATAATTTTCATGGGGCAGGTAATGATATTCTTCTTTTGATTTCTTCTCCAACTATTTAAAAACTAGAGACCCAAATTCGTGCAAGAGTAGGCCTTTCTTCCCCCAGCTGCCCTTCTGGTGCCTAGACCTGGGCTTCCCTTGCAGCCCCAGCTTCGTCCAGCAGGTCATTCAGAAGGACCTCCAGTCTAATTAGTATATTACGCTTTTATTATTATAGATATAAAACCCACTTTTAATTCACAAAACCAGGCAGGCGATGGGCCAGGTTTGGTACATGGGCCCCAGTCTGCATCGCTGGTTCTAATCTATTTCTTTATGAAACTGTAGTTGCAACATAAGCTCACTGTATCTTACTCTATCAACATAGAGGATCTTGACAGCCCAGCTTTGCATGTGCTATTGCAAGTGATTCAGCATTTCATACTGCATTACAGGTACGCTAAAGGCTACCCCCCCTACTCTCCATACATAGGAAGTTCACCCACGTTTTGCCATCTCCTGCACGAAAAAGTGCCATTTTGCTGCTTAAGACTAGACAAGGTAAGCATCTGTCACTGTGCCTTTCTGCAAAGTTACGTCATACTATTTCCTAATGACATACATGCAAATCATCTTGTGCAGTCTATACAGTAAATGATTTGTACAGAGTAAAATGGGTTTGAAAATATTCTTTTCGAATATAAATATAATACAGAAAATGGTGAATTTTACTTTTTTAACTGCACTAAGTTATCCAAATTACACAATGAATCTGTCAGTCACATATATGTGTGTGTGTGTGTGTGTGTGTGTGTGTTGATATATGTTGATATATGTTGATATCAGAGAGGAAGGGAGAGGGAGAGATAAAACATCAGCGATGAGAGAGAATCACTGATCAGCTGCCTCCTGCATGCCTCCTACTGGGGATTGAACTCCACAACCCAGGCATGAGCCCTGACCAGGAATAGAACTGTGACCTCCTGGTTCATAGATCAATGCTCAACCACTGAGCCATGCCAGCCAGTCTGTCAGTCATGTTTTTAAAGAGCAAAAGAGAGGTTTCCGAATCTTGAACCTGTGAACTCTCCATATCCAAAAACAAAATCCCTTCAGATATTCTGTGCTAGGGGTCCATGGTTCTATAATTATAATATTATTATACTTGTGGAGATGAAAGTTATGGGTAGATGATTTTTTGCAGCTTCACTGAAGTATGATCAAGTAAACTGCACGTTTGCAGTATATAATGTGCTGTTTTGATAGACATATACATTGGGATAATTTTTAAATGTAGATTTAGTGGCAAGTTTACTTTACAATAGAACATGTGTATGTGGGTGTTGCTTATTCTTCATGAAGCCTAATACCTGCGATTTATTTGTCTGATCAACACACATTATTTCCTGAAACATGCTGGAGAATGGGTATAGAAAAATGTAACTATTTTCAAATTTGTTAGAAAATAAAAGATTTACTAGGTTAATTTTACATAGCCATGTATCTTAACATTTTTTTTCATCAACTTTTAGCTGGGTATAAAAATGGCTTTTCTTTTGCATGATTTTTCTCCTGTAGAGTTGCCAGCATAACTACTATGAAGACGCAAAAGCCTATGGATTCAAAAATAAACTAATTATAGTTGCAGCTGAAACAGCTGGAAATGGATTGTATAATTTTATTGTTCCTCTCAGGGCTTATTATAGACCAAAGAAAGAACTCAACCCCATAGTACTGCTGTTGGATAATCCGTAAGTATATTTACAACTACATACAAGAATAAGATGAAGAGTTTTTAATATTATCTCAGAAATAATTTATTTCCATTTGCTCAGAATATGTTAAATCAGATACATTATGGCACGTGATTCATTGGGAGATATAGACTGTGCTATGCTACAAAATAATCACTGAATTTGGTTGTATTTCACAAATAGGATTTAAACCATCGCTGGAATACTCTGAGCTCTTTACTTAAAACTATTTTTGCATGTGGTCATCACTCTGTACCAGAGGGACACATGCCATCAAAATAATTACAGTCATTTTCTTTAATTAATCAACTAGCCTAGAAGAACTCTGCCCAAACTGGACACTTTTGTTGTCTTTCTAAAGAACCATTAATCATCAGAGAAGCATATTTATGATCGATCTTTTATGTTGTGCCATGACTTTGATTCTTCCACTGCCAGAGCATACGTTTTATAACTAGCATGAATAAGGCATGCTTCACTGTGTTCATGAGTTTTGAAAAGGTTGGATTGGTATACTTTGTGCAATTTGACTACTCGAGCATTGCAAAATTCTTCTGCAAATGTAAATATCGGTCGCTGAATGCTATTGTCAAATTTATTATATCCTAAAAT
>PVJC01027620.1:0-23142 GCA_004026665.1 Murina feae
TCCCCTGCTGCCTTCCTTTCCCACTTCCCGGTGCCGCCAAGGGGTCTGGGGAGCTGCCAAGCAGGACCCCAGCCCCTGCAGCCTTGCTTTCCTGCTTCCCGGTGCCGCCAAGGGGTCTGGGAAGCCACCAAGCAGGCTGCCGACCCCTGCCGCCTCTTACCCGCTTCCCAGTGCCCTCCAACCCTGCTGCCTGTTTCCCACTCACGGGTCCTGGGTCCTGCGCTGTCCCGCCCTGCAGCCGCTCTGTGCACTCGGGAGGTCTCTCAGCCCGGCCTGTGCCCTCTCGCAGTCTGGGACCCCTCGGGGGATGCCCACCTGCTGGCGTGCCTGACCAGCCTGGGTGAGGGCCTTTCAGGCTGCCCACAGCTCCCATTGACCCAACGTCCCAGCAAGGTCTGCTGGACGCAGGTTTCTGTTCCTTTAAGCTGAGGTGGGCTGAGGTAACGAAACCTCCTCTGCTTCACCTCGCAGCGCAGCATCTATAATGAGACTTTGTTACTCTTAGTAAGGCAGGCCAGGCTGCTGTTCCCTTCAGCTCCCGAGGATTCTATGATTGTTACATTATTGAAACATGTTTTGGAGCCTGCCCGCCAAGGGCCGAAAACAGTATCGCTTTCGCTCCTGCTGCAAGGGACGCTGCCTAAATGTTTACTCAGGTCCGGGAGTGGCGGCCGCCATGTTGGCTGGGCTAATTTGCATACAGCCGCTCTGATTGGCTGGTGGGCGTGGCTTACCCTGTCTCGGAGAAACGGTTAATTTTGCTATTTCGCTTTTATTAGTTTAGATATATAAATTAAAAAAGAGTGAATGAATGAATCTTGAATAAATAGCTAGAGATATAATTGTATTAATAATATAAGTGTGTGCCCTGGCTAGTGTGGTTCAGTTGGTTATGCTTCATTCTGTGCACCAAAAGGTTGCTGGTTTGATTCCCAGTCAGGATACACATCCTGGTTGTGGCTCCTGGTGGGGGACCTGCAGGAGGCAGTTGACTAACGTTCTGCTCTCACATTGATGTTTCTCTGTCTCCCTCTACCTTCCCCCCTCTCTCAAATTCAACAAAAATATTTTAAAAAGGTAATAGAGTTGGTATTATGGAAACTTAGAACTTCAGTGTTTCCCACGAGTTTTTAGAGGTGTCCGGGAAGAATTCTATGCCTAAGGAACTTTTGTGAGACGTGCATAGAAGCTGGAGAAGAGCCCAAATCATATATTCCCAGGCCCGCCACCTTCTCTCTCCTCAGTGCACAAGGCCTTAGCTGCACATGTGACAGAGTCTGTGTGTAGCAGGGTTGGGATTTTCCTTCCCAGAGGACAGTGCTGATGTCAGCACCTGTGTGCTGTGAGCTTTCCCATTGTAAGGAGGGAGTAACAGAGTGGGGAGAGTAGGATGACGGAATGTGAAGTAGTGCATAGAACATAGAAATTCCCTTGGTAGAAAAAACAGACCCTTAGGTGTAACTTCCCCTATAGGTTACTCCTCCCATTTTTAGTTAGCAATTAACTTTTTAAAAAATATATATATATTATTGATTTTTTTAATAGTGAGTAAGGGAGAGGGATAGAGAATCAGAAATATCGATGGGAGAGAAACATTGATCAGCTGCCTCCTGCACACCCCCAAATAGGGATGTGCCTGCAGCCAAGGCACATGCCCTTGACTGGAATTGAACCTGAGACCTTTCAGTCCGCAGGCCGACGCTCTATCCACTAAGCCAAACCAGTTAGGGCAGCAATTAACTTTTGATTATCTGAGAACTAAATAAAAATGGAAGGGTATATGCAGAAGCAGGGGTGGGGGTGGGGGCAGAATTAAAGGAACAAACCACAATCTCTTCCAAAGACTGACGAAACAGGGAGAAAAAAAGTTTAAGTGTTTGGAGTTCCATCTTCTGGTCACAAAACGAGATAGAATTGAAAATTGATGTTAATCATAAGCTAAAATGTATCCACTGGAACTGTGCTAAATGTATTATCTCATTCAAAACAGTTTGTCCTGCCAAATAAGATACAAACCCCTGAACTTAGAAATGAAATCTCCAATCTCACTTCATCCCTGTTGATTCATCATTTTCACAAGCCTGTGCTAGAGCTCCACCCCCCACCCCCGCCCCGCCCCCCGCAGGTAAACAAACATCAGCCTTGGCACCTGCTTTCTAGGGGCAGCTCTTTAATTCACATCTCACCAAAAAACGTTGATCCTTTTATATTTAGTGTAAACTACACAAGTGCATGAACATTGTTTCTCACATACCCCCAAATAAAACTTGACAGAAATGGCTCAATTTCCCTTGACTGGAACCCCAGTCACCCTCGCTGTAGGTTCATGGACCCTTCTGGATATTATTTAAGCTGTGATATGCATGTACGTGTACAAATAGAAATTGATTGGCACTTCTATATATGTGTTTTACACAAATAGTAAGATGCTGTGCCACTATTTGCAATTGCTTTTTACCCTTAGCAATAATACACCTTGAGGATTTACCCATGATATTACATTATCTACTTTATTTTTTTCAATAGGGACATAGTATTCTATAATATCCAGACTGTCCTCATTTCAGGATTGTTTGCAGAATTACAAGAAAAATGCTGCATTAAATGTTCTTGTTTTGTATACGTGGGTGTTTCTCTAGGAGAAGTCGGAGAAGTGGGATCGCTGGGCCAGAGTATGTGTGGTGTTTGGTTTGACAGACACTGACTAGTGTGCCCTCTTAAGTGGCAATTTTAATGAAAAAGCTTTTTTCTCCACATTCCTTTGTCTGCTGACACTTGATATAATCAAACTTAAAATTCTTTTCTGGCCAATCTGATAGCTAAGAACTCGTTTTTATTGTTTTGATTTTTATTTCCCTGGCTGTTCATTCTTTTCTGTTTATTAACCACTTCATCTTTTTAATTAGAAATGGACTCTTATACTTTCTGTTCATATCCTTAATCCACTTTTATTTATTTACTAGTGCCCTGGTGCACAGATTCATGCACATTGAAAGGAAATTAATTAGAAGGTGGCGGGGTTGGAGGGGTGTGGAACTGGGGGAGATGGGCCAGACATACCCTGGAGCCAACATCCTGCAGTCCCTCCCAGGCTGGCCACACCTGGGACGGCTTTGCAGCTTGAAGGGTGTCTGTAGAGTGAGTGGGGTCCCTCCAGTAGGTGGGGTCTCTTGGCCTGGCCCATGGGGATCAGGCTGAAACTGGCTCTCCAACATCCCCTGAGGAGTCCTGGATTGGGAGAGGATGGTTCACCGCAGCTCATCAGCTCCTGCATTGAGCGTCTGTCCCCTGGTGGTCAGTGTGCATCATAGCTACTGGTCAGATAGTCGAACAGTCAGGTGGTTGGGCAGTCGCTTAGCCTTTCATATATATAGATTTTTGTTAATGTTTGATATGTAGGATTTTTTTTGTACATTTAGGATAATAGTTTGTCATATATGTGAAAAGTATCTTTTTCTGGATTGTCACTCCTTTCAAAAACTTTACCAAGGGTGTTATTTATAATACATGTAAATTTATACTTATCAATTTAATTTATCATTTTTCCCTGATATATATGGCTTATATATTCTCGTGTATGTATATGCTCTATTTTTTATACGTGTTGTAGCAGGAATGGTTAGGGCCTCAGCCACATCCCATGGGTTTTACCATTTATGCATAGCTGCCTCAACTATTTGTGAAAACTTTTATATACAACAATTTTTTTTTTCTAGTTTAGTTGGCATTTTAAAACTTTTGTCTATATTTTATCATTAAAAAACTTTTAAAAGAACAGTGGGATTGCAGCATATTTGCCAGTATCTCTTCTATACCTAGGATAGTATGAGGCATTATAATATGAGACACGACCTACAAAACATATGAAAAAACATATGAGGCATTCATTTTAGGCCAGGAATTCACATTTAAGAGAACAAGTGAAAAAAGAAAACTTTTATAAAACAAGCTGTCAGAGTAGAAAATTTATTTGAAAAATTGTTTATTAAATTGCTGAAGGCTAGAGAAGAGTGATAAGAATGTACTGTTTGGTTAACCAATAAAACTTTCAGAAATAAGTGAAGACAGAATCAAAATGAAGGTGTAGTGGCAGAGAGTAGTGGGCACAGCACTTTGGTGAGTCTGAATAAATGGTGTAGAGTTGCCCTAGCCGGTGTGGCTCAGTTGGTTGGAGCATTGTCCTGGACACCAAAAGGTCTCAGATTCAATCCCCAATAGGGGTGCGTTCGGGAAACAACTCATTGATATTTCTTTCTCACATTGATGTTTCTTCCTCTCTCTGAAATCAATAAAAAATGAAAATAAATAGCTCAGGGTCAAGAATTAGCATGTTGTATTTCGTGGCTTTGCTGCTGGGAAGGTCCTGTTGGGGACTCAGCTGAGGGGGATACAAGGCAAATGGGAGCCCTGTGAAGTTGGACTTGGGAGCTCAGGCCTTCAGCAATGCCTTTCCTCTTCCTGGCACTTCCTTCCTAACCACCTCTCATCCCACACAGTCACCACATGCCTGGTTTGCCAGCTCTCACTTCGGGACATGCTCATTCAGGTGTAGATGGTGATGGTTTAAGACTTGGAAAGGCAAAGCAACTGGAGGATTTGGTGAGAAGGGGAGGAGAGGAGAGGATTTTCTAGTTAAGATACAAATATGAGCAAAGGCATAGCTATGAAGGTTTATGAACAATTTCAAGAAAATACTGTGGTTTCATTTGGCTAGTGCAGTAGGGTTCTTAATGTTTTTAAATATAAAAAAAATCTCTTGTTAATGAGAAAAAATCAATAGGTTCCTTCATAGCAGTGGCTGCATTATTAGAATCTTTTGACTGAGAAAATTCATAATGGTAAGTTATACTTTAAATTACATTACTCCAATATCTCCCAAGTCCTTGGCCCAGAGGTTAGGTTCCCCTGGGCTAGCATAAGTCTCTGTAGGGAGGTTCATTCTGTGAGAGATTCATTCATTTATTCCGCATATATTTATTGAACATCTACTAAGTGCAAGGTGGTCTTTGAGGCTCTGGGAATATAGCTGTAAAAGAAACAAAGACCTTCTGGCCAGGGAGCTTATACTCTAGTGGGAAGAGACAGATAATACAAAATAACACACAAATAACTATAACATTGCAAATGGTGTTAAGTGTTATGAAGAACAGAGGGTGCCTAGGTAAGCCTGGGGAACACTACTTAGAATGGAGAGAGAAGAGCCCTCTAGGTCAGTGATGTTTGAACAGACACTTGAATGAGTCAGAGAGAGAACCAGGCTTGTCACAGGGGAAGAGTGTTCATGTCAAGGCAACTGCTATTGCACATCCCCAGAGGTAGGAACATGCCTGTTGTCCTTAAGGAGCAGCAAGGAGACAGGTGTGGCTAGATAGAGAAGGGTTAGAGAGATGGAGAGTTGTGGGAGAGGATGAGGTCAGAGAGGTAGTGGGTGGCCATGCATATCATGTAGATCTTGCGAGCCATTGTAAGTGCTTTGCATTTTTACTTTAAGTGAGATAGAAAGAGTTACTGCAGAACTTTTTTCTTTTTAAATTGTTTTTTGTTGTTTTGTTTCCTTGTTGCAGAACTTTAATTAGAATAATGACATGATCTGACTTACGTTTTAAAATGTCCTCGTGGCTGTTTATGAAATTGATTATTAGGGTAAGAGTTGAAGCAGGAGATCAGTCGTAGAAATCCAGGCTTAGCAATGAACTATTAAAGGCTTCTAATTGGTTGAAGAAGATAGACTGAGAACTGACCCTCGGATCTGGCAGTGGGAAAGTTACTAAGGAGTGGGTGCTCAGGTTGGTAGATAATGAAGAGCCTTTGGATATTTTATAGTGAGGCGATGGCATCAGCATTGTACTTTATGAAAATCTATCTATTGGTGCCAATAGATGGGAAGGATTAGATGAAATGAAACACCTGAGATGGAGAGGCTTTTAGGTGCCCATTTTACTGAAAGATCATTGAAAGAATATAGCATAAGACAGAATAGAAGAGTTGAAGCTACATTTTTTGAAATTGTGTGACTAGGAAAATCCTGGTTCCATGAACAGAGTTGGAAAAGTGAGGAAAGGAAGAGGCTGTCTTTAATTTCGTATTGAGATGACTCTGAAGTTCTAGACATCTAGGTTGATCCCAATGCTCACCTTTAAATTATTGTTCTGCCATCCTCTACCAGCAATCCCACCTTTAACCCCAGAGGTGTCTGGTAAGTCATGATCTGCAGCTGGCAGAGAGTCACTTTAGTCCTTGGGAGGGAGGAGGAGGGGGGCTCTGGCATTTGGATCCCATACTTCTTCCTGGAATAAGCAGACTACATTGATGATCCCCACGTTTTAGAGCCTCACAAGAAATTCCTCATTTTCCTTTGATTATATGCTAACTTTGAGGTGTCTGTGGTAAATTTTGGTGAAGACATCCTTCAGAAAGGAAGTAGAAGTCTAGAATATAGAAGCAAGATAAAAGTTGAATGAAATGTGAGAGCCACTTGCTCTCAAACTGGGTAAGAATTCTAAGGCGAAGAATATTAATTGCAGGTGGTGGAAAAATTCTATGTAGCAGCAAAGTTAATATGAAAAATTGGTGGGGTTGGAGAGAGGATAGGTTTGAAAGTTATTGAGATCTTAAATGTAATCGCCACAAGAAAGAAATGATAATTATGTGTCATGACAAAAGTGTTAGTTTATGTTACTATGATAAACATATTGCAATACATAAATTTATCAAATCAACATGTTAGACATCTTAAATTTACACAATGCTATGTATCAGTTAAATCTCAATTAAATTATTTTATATTGAAAAAAAGAAGGAAAACTAAAGATGGCCAAATAAAAATCTATCAAGGAAATTCCTCAAAAAGAAAATTTTTCGTTTAGTTATTCACCTTAATGGGCCACATTGTAGTGCAAAAATAAAGCTCAGAACATTCTGAGGGTGGCGTTGGGGTGATATAAAGATAGATAAACAAGAAGGCTTATGAGGTTTGAGGAACAGTCTGGAGGAGGCATGAGAAGTCCAGGAATTGAGAAAAATTGAGAGACAGAAAAAAGTGGGAAGGGGTGGAATGGATGTTGGAGTGATAGAGGGGCAGGAGCTAGGATCCCAAAGGAGAAGAAAAGCTCCTGATTGTGGGTATGGCTTTGGACTTTGAAGTACACAGATGCTTTTAATCAAATCTCTAATTTTAGGCTACCATGGATAATGTGATATATTATCATGTTGATAAAAGCTCGCCAGGAGAAAGTATGACAATACATCAAACATGTGGCTGATTGTAAGATATATAAAAGTTCTCAAAACATTAATTTGGGGAAACTGTCTTAGAATAGCAGAAATACGGAATTTAATTTTAAATCGTTTGCTATGCTGTGCTCTAATATAGCACATCCTCTTACCTCATGTTCTCACTGAAACTTCAGTAAAGATGTATGATCATAGCTATAGTGTGATTAGGTCTTATGAGATTAGTGTTTTGGGGAAATTGATGTTTTGGGGTGTATTCCATGTTGAGTCAGTACAGAGTTAAGCTAAGGAAACACAAGAGTGACACTTGAGAATTCAATAGAGGCAAGAAAACTGAGGAAGTGACTCAGAGCAATATAAGCTCCTTTATAGTTCATGAAGGTATAGGGACAAGGCAGGAGATGCTGGTTTTGCATTATGTGCAGGTCAGGGATCCTTCCCATTTTAATTTACCTAACCTGTTAAACACAGATGTGGCAATGGAAGGGGGTTGGTGACTATTTTGGGGACTTCCAGCTTGTATACCTATGGATCACAACACATTTAGAAAGGAAAAAAAATGGAGGTGAGAAAAGTGTTCCTCAAGGAAGTAGAAGAAAATTTCAGATTATATCCAATACTTGGATGACTTTATATCTGGACTAGTTAAGATGGGACTGAATCTGTTGACTTTTTTTTTTACATAAAGCTTTACAAAGATTAGTACATATATCTCTTTTTCCCCCTGCCCTTCCCCCTACCTCCCCTACCCCCCAGTGTTTTGTGTCCATTGGTTATGCTTAAATGCATAATTCTGTTGACCTTTATAAGACAATGACCTACTTGTCTTTTTTTTTTTTGGTGGGGCAGGGGGTAAGGGGTTGATTACAAAAATAGTCTTTACTTTCAACTCAGGAGAATATTAACTTTGTGCTTTTGGGGGATGAAATGGGTGTGTCTCCTTTACCTTCCATGTAAAACCTGACTAAATCACAAGTCCCAGATGGGCCAAATTGTTTGAAAGTTGGAAGATAAATTTGACACGTGTGTGTGTGTGTGTGTGTCTGTGTGTGTTCTCTCTCTTAAGACTATTAGTTATCTTTGAAACTGTACACCCAGGGTGAGCTATGAATTAATAGTATAGATTTACCCCCAACTAACTATAGAAGAATGAATCCTTCTATGAGCAGGTTTCGTCCTATTTCCTAATTCCCTTTCTGCTACACAGCAAGGGGGCGTTAGGATGTAGAGCTGTTGGAGCTCGAAAAAGAGCCCCATGTCACACAATAAAATGAGATTTTAGTTTTAATATGGCATAACAGAATATGTAGTTCATTGGTTCAGAAATATAGAATCTTAATATGTATTTAATATGATATAAACATAGTTGTTTATTTAGTTGAAAATTGTTGAAGGCTTGTGCATAAAATAGCATGCACCTCAATCAAGAAACATCAGTTGAACTAAACTTTTTTAAGATTATCAATTTATTGTTTAAATTAGCTATGAAATTTAGAATAAAATAAATGTTCAATTTTGAAGAATACAAACTTTGCCTTTTTCAAGTTATGTAGAGTTTCAAATCACTGCAAATTGAATCTTTAACTTCATATTTAAGTATAGAGAACATCAGATGTTTACTAAAGACCTCATGCTTTTGTCAGTGTCCCCACCTTCTAATTAGTTTATATTTTAGATGTTAAGAGGTTTCAAGTACTTTTTATAGAAAGAAAGTATATTATTCTGATAATAAGAATCTTTAGGTATTTGCTTTGTAGATATGGTTTACAGATTTAAGTTGTTCTGGAATTTATATTTGACCTGATATGTACTCATAACTATTTTAGTTGTAGCAACATGGCTTTCATTTTGCATACTTAATAAGGGTAACTGATGAGTCAGACTAATGATATTACTTTTGCTTCTCTAGCATCTTTCATCTGCAGCTTACTAAATACTTTATAAACACTAATTAAACATCACAACACACCTTGGAGGAAAGTAAGTGTTATTATCCTTTTATGGGGAAGCAGATATAGAGGGCTTAGTCGAGGCAAATATTAAATATATAGAACTGAGTTTTCCTATAGGTTAATGTGCCAATAACGCTTCTTCCTGGGTGCACAGAGAAGCACAGGTGTAATTACTACAAAATAACCAAAGTTTATGGGGGCATGGGAGTTTCAGGAGGCCCAGGCCCTTTGTGGAGTATTCAACAGAAGGTCCTGCTTGCATCAGTATGTATCACCCAGTGCGCAAACTTATCTTTTTCCTGCTGAAGTGGAAAATCAGGTCGGGATTACTGCAACATGCTTGAACTTAACTCATATAGAATCATATGATCTGGGTGTTGTAGCACAGCCCTGATTCCAAACAAGTTATCTGTTTCTCCCATACGTGTGCTTATTGTGTGACCTGATTTTTACTTTGAGAACCAAATCACCATAACTATTGTGGCTCGTTTATTTACTTATTTTTATTATTAAACTAGAAGCCTGATGCACAAAATTTGTGCAAGAGTAGGCCTTCCTTCCCTCTGGCTGCTGGCAGGCACCCAGGACCCGGGCTTCCCCCACAGCCCTGGCTTCGTCTGGAAGGTCGTCCAGAAGGGCATCCGGTCTAATGAGCATATTATTCTTTTATTATTATAGATTATAGATGTATTGGGGTGACATTAGTCAACATGAACACATAGGTTTCAGGTGTGGGTTTCTATATTACAAGATTTGTATATTGCACCATGTGTCACGACCCTATTATGGCTAGTTTAAAGCTTTGTTTCTGTAGCCCAATATGAAGTGGGTACTGAGCAATTATCAGGTAATTTAGGTGATTCAGATAGCCAGCACATCAGTTGTAAATTTTATTCAACAGTTCATAACACAGATAGGTATTCAATAAGGTAACATTTTATTGATTGATTGATTGATTGATTGATTTAATAAAGGAAGGCTGAAAAGAGATACCTTAGGGTGATGTGGGGCCTCTACTGTGGCATCAAGGACCCAGGCTCTTCCTCTTTTTTCTATACCTTCCAGAGCATGTGGTTTCCATCCCCAAGGTTGTCTTAGGGTCTAAGATGGTTGTTAGAGTGCCAGACATCACATACATGTCCCAGCCCCGAAGCAGGAGGCAGGAAGGGCAAAAAGGCATGCTCTAAGGGTCTCTCTTCAGGAACTTTTTCTATGGGCCCACTTACCATTCTTCCATCATCCCTAACTATAGGAGAGGTTGGTAAATGTATTCATTTATCTGGATACACCACTACTTGTCATGAAACTAAAGTTTTATTATTAAGAAAAAAGAAGAGAATAGATGTCAGATAGGTAATTAGTGGTCTTGGCTATAGCAAGAAACTGACATTAAAGCAAAAACAAAGTCCTTCTTTGACAGTGGATTCTATGGCTTGGCCTTTTGTCTTGTTGATATCCACTGAGCAACTGACACCTTTCCACTGCCTCTTGCTCTGGAGGCACCACCTGTGGGTGTGTGTGTGAGGCCCTGGCAGGAAAATAACTGAACCAACAAGTACATCAGCAAAATTGTTTGGAAGTGTTTTTGCTGCATTCCTCCCCACCCTCTTTGGTCATGAACTTAAGTCTAGGTTCCTGGTGTGCTTACAACTAGCAGCTGTCGGTTGCAGTTAGGTAGAGCCAGGGCAGGGTAAATCTCTTCAGTGTTTGCCTAAAATAGCTGGAACATGGAGCCACTTTTCTTTTGTGCAACTTTGTGCAGTGTTCTCCCAGTGAGTGTGTGTGTGTCTGTGTGTTATCCTGAGGCCCACTTTCTAGGCATTTCCCAGACACTGACCGGGAGGAGTTTGAAAGCATAGGTAGTAGCTAACTTGCTTGAAAGAGATATTTCACTTAAAATTCTAATCGCAAAAGGATGTGGACATTCAGCAGCGATTTAAATTACACATCACAGTATTATCTCCTCACTGCATTATCAATTAGATCCTCAGAACTTATTAACCTTGTAACTGAAAGTTTAGACCTTTTTGCACCCTTTTACCAGCTTCTCCCCATTTTCTGCACCTCCTCCAGCTCTTGGCAATCAATTTTATACTCTTTGTTTCTATTTCCATGAGGTGAGTTTTTTAAAAGATTCAATGTATAAATGATACCATGCTGTCTAGCTTATTTCACTTTGTCTTTCTCTGTTTGGCTTATATTACTTAGAAAGAAGTAAAGATCCATCCACGCTGTTGCAAATGGCAGGATTTCATTTTTTTTAAAGGGAGGGGGGTGCTGAATAATATTCCATTGTGTGTATGTGTATTTTTTCTTTATCCATTAATGGACACTTAGGTTGTTTCCATATTTTGGTTATCATGTAAATGCTGCAGTGAATAAGGGAGTGCAGATATCACTATCAAGATAGTGATCTTTTTTCCTTTTTGGATATATACTCAGAAGTGGGATTCCTGGATCAAATGATAGTTCTGTAATAGGCTGTTAGATAGACATGAACAGGGCAAGGGATCATAGGCTAGGTATAGAAGGTCACCAGGCAGCAAAACTGGGAAAACAAGAACCTTGCCTCCAGGGTAACCTTTGGCCATGTGGTGTAGACCCCCCTGACCTTTCCTTTCTGCAGACAACATCTAGGCCTCAGTTGTATTTCCGCTTCAGGCCCAGTCATCTGAAAAAAATTACTATCTTGAAGTGGTATCTGTATTCCCCTGTTCATTGCAGCATTTTCATAATAACCTCACTGCTGACCTCAGGACCAGCTGAACTGACTATGTTCCACTTCCCTGGCACTGACCAGTCAGCAGAGACCACAAACCTGAAAAGACATACCTGGAAAGCTGTTTTGATTACTATGGCCTTGTAGTATAGTTTGATAATAGGTAGTATCATAACTCTGACTTTGTTATTGTTTCTTAAGATTGCTGTAGCTACTCAGGATCTTTTGTGGGTCCATATAATTTTTGGAGGATTATGCTAGTTTTTTGAAATATGCCATTGGTATTTTGACAGGAATTGCATTAACTCTATAGATTGTTTTGGGAAGTATGGACATTTTAATAGTATTAAATTTTTAATCCATGAACATGGTATATGCTTTCATTTATTTGTATCTTCTTCACTTACTTTCTTCAGTGTTATATTTTTTGAGTGCAGGTTTTTTACTCCTTTGTTAAACATATTCCTAGATACTATTTTCTCTTTTTGAGGCAATTGTCAATGAAATTATTTTCTTAGTTTCCTTTTCTGATAGTTCATTATTGGTGTATAAAAATGCAAGAATTTCTGGATATTTATTTTGTATTTGCCACTTTATTGAATTCCTTTATCTATATACAGTATCATGTCATTTGCAAATAAGGACAGTTTTACATCTTCCTTTCCAATTTGGGAGCCTTTTATTTATTTATTTTCTTGTCTGATTGCTGTGGCTAGTATTCCAATACTATATTGAGTAAAAATAGTGAAAGCAGATATCCCTGTCTTGTTTTTGATCATAAGGGAAACATTTTTAGTTTTATCGCATTGAGTATGTTAGTTGTGGGTTTGTCATGTATGTCCTTTATTATGTTGAAGTATGTTCCCTCTCTCCCCACTTTACTGAGGGTTTTTATCATAAATGAGTGCTGGATTTTAAATTCTTTTCCCACATTTATTGATATGATTATATAACTTTTATCTTTAATTTTGTTAATGTGGTACATCATGTTAATTGATTTGTGGATATACCAACTTTGCATCCCAGGAATAAATTCCACTTAATCATTATATATGAGCTTTTTAATGTATTTCTGAATTTGGTTTGCTAATATTTTATAGAGTATTTTAGCAACTGTGTTCATCAGGGCTATGGGCCAATAATTTCTTTCTTTGTAGTGTCTATCTGGTTTTAAAATTAGGATAATGCTGTCTTCATAAAATGAGCTTAGGAGTTTTCCATCCTCTTGAATTTTTTGAAGTCGTTTGAGAGGATGGTGTTAGTTCTTTTGTGAATTTTTGTCAAAATTCATTTGTGAAGCCATTTATATTTTGTTTATTTATGCTCTGATCTTTGTCCAAGACTTTTCTTTGTTAGGGGTTGTTGTTTTTTTGTTTGGTTGGTTATTTTGTTTTGTTACTGTTTCAATTTTATTGGTTGTAATTGGTCTGTTCAGATTTTTTGATTCTTCCTGATTTAGTTTTGGTTTATATGTTTTTAGAAATTTATTCATTTCATTCAAATTTTTCCAATTTGTTGGCATATGGTTGTTCATAATATTTTCTTATAATTCTTTGTATTTCTTTGTGATGTCAGTTGCTACCTCTTTTCCATTTCTGATTTTATGTATCTATTTTTTCTTGATGAATCTAGTTAAAGGTTTATCACTCTTGTTTATCTTTTTAAAGAACCAGGTCTGGCTTTTATTGATCTTTTGTGGGTTGTTTGTTGTTTTTTTTTGTTTTGTTTTGTTTTGTTTTTATTCATTTGGGGCTTTGTTTATTGCTCTTTTTCAAGTTCTTTTAAGTATAAAGTTGTTTATTTGTGATTTTCCTTGTTTCTTGAAATGGGTCTATAATACTATGAATTTCCCTCTTAGAATTGCTTTGGCTGTTTCCTATAGATTTTTGGGCTGTTGCATTTTAATTTTCATTTGTTTTAAGATATCTTTAAATTTCTTCCTTAATCTCATTGTTAACTCATTTATTGTTTAGTAGTATATTATTTAGCCTCCACATGTTTGTGTGCTTTTCAGTGTTTTTTTTTTTTCTTGTAATTGATTTCTAGTTTCATACCATTGTGGTCAGAAAAGATGCTTGATATGATTTCAGGTTTCTAAATTTATTGAAATTTGTTTAGTGTTAAGGTCACTAATTTTTTTGTTTTGTTTTTGTTAATCTTTATCTGGGGATAGTTTTTCCATTGATTTTTAGAGAGAGTGGAAGGAAGGGAGGAGAGGAGGGAGGGAGAGAGAGAGAGAGAGAAAGAGAGAGAGAGAGAGCGAGAGCGAGAGAGAGACATATGTGAGAGAGATACATTGATTGGTTGCCTCCTGCAAGAGCTGACCAGGTCCAGGGATCAAACCTACAACCCAGGTATGTGCCTTTGACTGGAATTCAAACCTGCCACCCTCTGGTGCACAGGCTGATACACCAACCAGGTCAAGGTCACTCATTTTTATTTCATGACAGCAGTCAAAGTAGAGAGCACATCCTCTTCAGGCAATCAGATCTCAGAGAGAAAGGGAAGGAATCATAGTACAGTTTCTTCTGCCTAACCCACTAGTCAGATATATCGGTTTTTACCCTCTAGGTAGAAGGGAAGGATGGCCCAAGAATCCAGTTGTGTTTATGGAAAACCTATTCTCATAGAATCCGTAGGGAAAAGAGGTTTTCCCCATCAGGCCTATCCCTAATATTTGCACAGAGGAGGGCCAGAGTGCGGCCAGAGGAACGGGGTGCAGATCTGGTCACTTCTCAGTTCCGCGGTCAATGATGATTGGTAGATTAAAATTTGCCATGATGGGAGTGTTTATACTATGGGACTTGTCAAGCTGCAAGCAGGGCCTTCTTTCCTCTTCTTAGGAAGAGCTGATTGTTAAAAATGTATCGGCACATCACTTGGCCCTGGACTGGTTGACATTTCCACTGCCCCTATCATCTGGTGGAGCTGTTCATGGTCAGTGATAAAAGGCACATGTGTCACCGCCGTGAAGAAAGCCAAGCCTCTGTCCCTGCTGTTTGCCTCTCAGGATGCGCTGGGCCTGCTCCCACAGCCTCAACAGTTGTAGTGCAGTCTGTGCTGTGTCCTCTGAGGACTGGTCTTCCATTCAGTGTTAAAACTGGCTATTTAATGCAGGCCTCTGTAGTCCCTTGCCAAGCCTACTAAGATGGGAAACACAGGTGTCTGTTGCTTTAATGGTCCTACATGTAAGACAAAGGGAAACAGAACTATTCCCAGGGAACCTGAAACTCTTGGCAATGGTATTGTCAGTAGAGTCACAAAGTACGTGGGTTTTAGAACTTAGAAGCTCTGGATTTGAGTCTTGTTTATGAAGATTACCACTGTGGAACTTTGCAAAAATAATTTCTCTGCCTGGAACGTTCGCATCTCTTAAAGTAGGAACAATATTTTCCAGTTATAAAGTTTTGAGGATAAGTGAAATAACAAGTGAAAGTGAATTATAAATCTTTAAAAGCTATGTTAAGTTAAGTGTAAGCATTATAAGAAGAATGCATGTTTTGTGGCAGAAGGAGAGATTAATTAGCTCTGACATTTAAGCTAGTGATTTGTGGGACAGGAAGTAGAGCTGGATTATCTACAAGGCCGGTGAAGCTTGTGTGTAGCTAGCTCTCTAACAAAGGAGTGTTGACTTATATTTTGGAGGAAAAGAATTTGGTATGTCTTCCTTGCCCACCCACAATAAATTGAGCATCATTAGAAAAATAGAAGTTTGTTAAAGTTCTTTATGCCAATTTTACATTTTAATGTTTTAAAAGTATAATTTGGGAGTTGAAGTGTTGCATTCTTTTTTTTTTTTTTAAATATATTTTATTGATTTTTTTACAGAGAGGAAGGGAGAGGGATAGAGAGTTAGAAACATTGATGAGAGAGAAACATAGATCAGCTGCCTTCTGCACACCTCCTACTGGGGATGTGCCCGCAACCAAGGTACATGCCCTTGACTGGAATCAAACCTGGGACCCTTCAGTCTGCAGGCTGACGCTCTATCCACCGAGCCAAACCAGTTAGGGCTGCATTCTTTTTTTAAAAATTATGTTTTTATTGATTAGAGGGAGAGAGGCACTTGGTTGATGAAGCCTGCGACCTGGGCATGTGCCCTGACTGGGAATAGAACCCAGTGATCTTTTGGTTCATGGGTTGACACTCAATAACTGAGCCAAACCGGCAGGGCAGAATATTGCATTCTTAAAGAGTATTTAGAATCTATAAAAAAGACAAAAACAACAACAAATATCCCATTAATTCAGCCACCATGAGGTAGGAAGGGAGAGGGATAGAGAGTTAGAAACATCGATCAGCTGCCTCCTACACACTCCCTAGTAGGTATGTGCCTGCAATCAAGGCACATGCCCCTGGCCGGAATTGAACCCGGGACCCTTAAATCCGCAGGCCAACACTCTATCCACTGAGCCAAACTGGTTAGGGCTTCTCTTACCTTTCGACGTGCTGAAAGGGCTGGGATGAAAAAAGTCTTCAAAGGCACATTTTGCATCATAAACTTCACAAAGAACATACATTAACATATATTACAGGCAGATCTCAGATATAAAATTATTTTGGTAGAATGTTCTCTTGTAAAACACACAATATATACTTTTTAAAATTGAATTTTGGTATGTTAAAACTTAACATTTAAATTTCAGATTTGAGGCCTGCTTTTTAAGCATGGGTTTTTCAGATGTATCGTGGCCTCCCTCTAGTGGTAGCTTAGGCAAACTGACTCAAAACCAAGGCTATAAAGTTCATTTCTTTGAATCAAAAATAGGGTTTTTTAGAAAAGGATTGGAAAGCATGGAATTAATCTCAGATTTTGGCATTTCTTGGGTACTCATGTTAATATTAATTTTTGTTCCTATAATTTGCGGGTTTTTTTTTGTTATTACTTGAGCTTTTCTTTTGCTTATTTTGGTGATAGTGATATATATATATATATATATATATATATATATATATATATATTTCTTTTCCAGCTCTATGTGCAATTATAAATTTAAAAATTTTGATTCTTTATGCAATATCTTCTGTTAAAAATTCTAGAAAAATAATTTATTGATAAGTTTTTGGCCAAAACTGAGATTACTTTATGGGTTATAAATGTTATTTTGTAGAAATTAATACATCGCAAAAAAATTAAACTTGAATCTGATCAAACCTATAGATATAACTGCAACTTTATAGGAAATCCAGAGGACAGAAGAACAGGTTATAATACACTGAGGAGATGTAATCAGTCAAACTCAGACTGAGAAATTCTACAGGGCAGAAAGCATGATACAGCAACAAATAAATTAAAAGAGGGAAAAAAGATAGATAAAAGTGATATCTAAAAATTAAAAGACACTTAAAAGATAACAATTATTTACTGTACCTGGCTTTTATTTGGGTATAAAAGTAAGCATGGTGAAAAAACCTATTTGTAAGATTTATGAGACAATTAAATAGTTGATACTGTATGTTTGATTTTCTTATTTTAAAAACATGTTTTTATTGATTTTAGAGAGAGAGAAAGAGAGAGGGAGAGAAACATCAATGTGAGAGAGATCAGTTGCCTCCCATATGAACTCCGACCAGGGACTGAACCTGAAACCAAGGGCATTGACTAGGATTTGAACCAGTGACCTTTCAGTGCATGGGACAAAGGTCAACCAACTGAGCCATATTGGCCAGGGCTATGTTTTATATTATTTGTAAGTATTTCTCTCTTTTCCGCATCCAGTGTGGCTGGAGAGTGGTCTGGTTCCAGAGTAGGGGCTGCTGGAGATTGAGAAAATGAAAGAAAGAGACAGACACAGAGATGGAAGGAAAAATGTGGGGCCGGGTGGGACAGCTGTCCTCTGATGGAGAGACAATGACAGGGACCCAGAGCCAATATAGCACATTAATTTTATAAGCAAAACCCAGGAAGTTTTACTAAAGGTCAAGACAAAGGAGATTATGTGCATTCTTGGGTGGGCCCGAGTCATATACATTCCTGGTGCTTGGCTGGATTTAGATAATGAAACCCACCTGCTGGAGCCTGGCTGAAGGTCAGGCTGACAACACTCCTGCCTCTGGCAAGGTGTGTTTCCAGGATGTGACTCTGCCAATGCCACTGGATTCAACTGACAACAATTAAAGAAATGTCCATGTACCTTCCCAGGTGCTCTCTACAATTATTAAGTAATGATTTTTAGGTGTAATAATGGTATTCTAATTATATTTAAAGACAAATTGTTATCTTTTAGGGATTTACACTAAAATATTTATAAATGAAACCACAATCTCTGAGATTTGCTTCAGGGGAGGAGATGGATGGTGTGTTATTAGGGCAGAAATGACCATGGGTTTATGGTTATTGGCACTGGATGGACACTTGGAAATTCATTATACTATTTTATCAACTTTTGAGTATATGTAAAATTCTCCATAATAAAATATTAAAGACCTCAAAAATTTGGTTACAGTGCTTTTATCATGAAACACCATTATTTTATGGATTACGAAAACAATTTTCTCTATCCCCCTTAACCCAAGCCAAGTTCATTTTAGACTTCATTTTTGTATTGGAGATACACTCTAAAGTTGTAAGTGCAGCTCTGAGAAGTCTAAGTCCAAAGTGAGCCTTCATGTGTTGAACCACGAAGAAATTGGGTTCATTTTCTCTGGATCTTAATTCTTATCTAAATCACAGGGGATCTTAGACTAAAGGTCAAGCTTCTTACAGAAGAGACCATGGAATAAGCTTAAATAACCCAGTTCTTTGAGAGAGAATCAAGGTCAATTTAAGGGTAAGTGAGCAAACATTTCACAAACAGTTATCAATGCCTGAAATGTGTCAGGCATTTTAAAGTAAGAGTCTTTAGAGGTTGGAGAAGTGGCAGAAACTAAGGCAGTGGCTAAGCCTGATGTTCACAGTCCACTTACCTCCAGGGTTTAAGACTTCTCATGTAGATACCCCCTCCCTACTGTCTTCCCTTCTCCACCCCTCTGACCCTGACCCTGACACATGTGGAGAGTGGCGCCCCTGCTTATTCTAAGGAGGCCGAGTGTCTTAGAATGTCTACGTCATGTGTCCTTGGGTACTTGCTCTGAACACACTGTCCATGCAGACCCAGGAAGCTGCCATCCTGTCAGACCTTCATCACTGCTCTCTTCTGATGTAATATTCCTTCTCTCTACCCACATACACACAAGACTGGACTCTTTGCAGATTTTAAGTTAATTGATTTCCCCTTGCAAACCCAAGATAACCCTACACCACTTTCACCTACCTGCTTCATCATTCTTTCAACAAGTAGTTATGAAGTGCCTAATATATACTAAGCTCAGGGGGGATGGCAGTGATGATAGAAAGGTAAGCAAAGAAAAAAACAACACAGGAAATGAAAGACAAGACCATGGTCCTTGCCTTCACTAAGTTTGTAGACTAGTTAATGATTCAAGATAAGACTGTAATTTGTAACGCATCTTTGCTGAAGCTAAAGATGAGGGCAGGAGAGCCATCACAGGAATAAGTCCCAGCTTCTGCACCAGCCCAGGCCTTCCTGCCGCAGTCTCTCTTGGCCCAATGCCATTTGTCTAGGGATGGCTACAGGATTCAGAATCCAGGAGAGCCCTAGCTGGCTTGGCTCATGAAGGATCTCGGGTTTGATTCCAGTTAAGGGTGTATGCCTGGGTTGTGAGCTCAATCCCTAGTAGGGGTCATGCAGGAGGCAGCTGATCGATGATTCTCTCTCATCATTGATGTTTCTCTCTCTCCCTCTCCCTTCCTCTTTGAAATCAATGAATATATGTTAAAAAAAAAAGAAAGAATCCAGGACAGGCTACTTCAAGAATCCAGAGAGAGAATATTTTTCTAACAAACTTACATAAACCTGCTTCCTTAGATCCTCATTTCTTGCCAGGATTAACTTATTTGCAGGAAGCTTGGAACAAACTGAATTTCAAGACAGAATGGTCAAAACTTTATAAGCTAAGATACAAGAAAAGAAAGTGGAGGTAATCTCAACCTTCTATAAGAAACATTTCTAATAACATTTGCTGTCTGAAACGAAAGAAGTCACGCTGTGAAGTTATTCTTGGAAATGTGTCAGCAGGCAGGATAACTATTTTCAAAGGATGTAAAACTCTGGGTTGTGATTAAGATGGCATTAAAATCAACCTTATCTTTATTGTTGAAAGTATTACAGATGTCTTGTTTCTATCCCCACTGACCCCTCCACCCCGCACCCCCATTCCCCGCCGCCCCCCCCCACCCCCTTAAGATGGCATTTTGGTCATGTTAGTCGAGCCTCTCACTAGCCATCTTCTTTGCAAGATTCTGAATAAGAAGGTATGAATAAAATAGTAAAAAGATACAGTCTTTTTCCACTTGTGTGTGTATATTTCCAGAGAATAATTCCGGTGAGCGGGGTAGAACCCCACCAGGAGGTCCTTTTTATGAGCTGTGCTAGCCTGAGCAGCTTAAGACCAGAAGAGGTTAAATATCAGCTCTGCCTCCTTCCACTCCACAGCAAGGACCCGAATGGGAGTCCTATCCCTCTGCATTGGCTATCAAGAAGCTGAAGACAACACAGTGTACAGGGGAAGGAAATGGAGAGCTGGGACAGGCCGCATGTTCATGACCGAGTCACGTGGAGAAACAAGGCTGAGAACCCAGAGAGAGAAGCAGAGCAGGAGGCTTGCCATTGGGGTGGGCGGCGGCCCGGCTGTCTCTGGAAGAGTATTGAAGGAGGAGAGACAGGAGGGACTAAAACACACATCGCGCTCCTTTTATAACAAGTGTGAAATCTCGGGCCAAGCACAGCAGATTATAACACTATATTTTCATAAACCGCAGACAGCAACCATATATCAGTAGACATTTAGTCCTGAAGAGAACGTCATGAGGAAATAGGGCTTCCTGACCTTGGGCTTCTTCAGGGCAGATTGGAGTAACAGGGGGAGTCAGCAGGGCCTTGATATGGGAATTCTTTCTCCTTAGGCCTTATTATCTGGCAGGACTGACCTTAAACTGAAGAGTGTGAGATGTCAGTGTGTAGGGTAAGCAGTATGTAAGGTAAACATGTTGAGTGTCAGTTAATAAACTATATTTCACTTTAATGCTTAGACTTTAAAAAGCTCTTTGTAGGTTGGTGTTTATGCTGATTACTTATAATTTTGTTCTATAGTTTTTTAAGCACTTTCAAGTATTTTTATTTTTCCGTCACAGCAGGTGAGAAGTGGTCTATTTTTTTTACCTTACACATAGAGTGTGCCCAGGGCCTGTGACTAGGTGTGAATGCCCTCTCCAGCTTCTAATTTAGGTTCCTAACTGCTTCCTTTCCAGCAAGGACTCTTAACAACAAGATGATACAGTCCAGATGAGTGGGTTATTATATCTTATTTTTTAAAGGTAGGGTTTTGTAAATGGCTAGTGCTTCTGGTTTTTTTTTTTTTTTCTTTTGATACTCAACAGTATGAGAACACTTTTATTTTATATTTTTGTTACTCCTCACCCAAGGATATTTTTTCTATTGATTTTTAGAGAGAGTGGATGGGGATAGACCAGAGAGAGAAATACCAATGAGAGAGACACATCAATTGATTGCCTCCCACATGGGAATCCAGCCTGCAACCGAGGTACAAACCCTTGACGGGAACCAAACTCAGGGACCTTAAGTCCACAAACTGATGATGCTCTATCCACTGAGCAAAACTGGCTAGGGCACCTCTATTTTTTCTTAACCATAGTAGAGAAGTTTAATTTAGACATTCAGATATGAAATTGCCTCACAAAGCCATGTATGTGAGTTTATTCCTCAGGGCGAGAGGGTGAGGAGGTGGAGAGGGAGGCTGTAGGTGTTATTGTTGCAGAAGTTCTTACTCATGGAATCATGAGACCAGTAATTCAACAATGCTTCCCAAATGAGTGAATAAATCTTTAAGAAAGGGTAGATAATGCTATTATTTGTTGCATAAATGTAGTCAGCAGAGAGCGGTACTGGAATAGCCAGGAGGCAAGTTTTGTGGGTTAAATGAATGTTTTGTGACTTGCTAATATATTGGGAGTATATAAACCATATTCAGCTTGTCATTTGGAAGTTTTTTTAAGAGTTGGGGGGGGGGAATGACTATTGATAGAGGAACAGAAAAGGGGCCTGTTTGAAAGGCTCAAGTATTCAGAGAGTGAGTTGGAAAGTACTCACAGTGGAGATTGTGGTGGAGAAAGGTTAATCAAGTCATTTGGAAACATTCAAATTTGACCAGAGGGAGAAGAGACAGGGAATTAGACCAGTGATTTCTTCACTGAGTACAGTTGAACAGACTTTGTCACTAGTGGATATAAACCTAGTTTCCTTTTATTCCCTGGGAGGGGGAAAAGAGTAAACCCATCAACTCTCAAGTGAATACTTAGAAGAAAAAAACGCTTTCCTTTCTGCCAGTCAATGTTGAACAAAAGAATGAAAGAAAAATGAGAAGGCTTACTTCCGGAGTTTTTTTTTGGACTCTGTGTGTTGTCTTATAAATATTACTAGGGGCCCGGTGCATAAAAATTTGTGCACTCGGGGCAGGGGAGGGGCGGGGGGAAGGGTGTCCCTCAGCCGGTCCTGTGCCCTCTCGCAGCCAGGGGCGGCTTCTTGGTCACGGGACAGCCCAGGGCGCTCCAGGGCTTGGGGTACGGTAGGCTTCCCCACATCGCCACCGGCAGCTCAAAGTGCCCAGGCTCCAGCTCGGGGCACCCGCAGGGCTGTGGACAGGGAACCCATCAAGAGGCTCCACGGGGAGCAAGACATCCACCTTGGAGCCAGCCCCATAGTCTGGCCCTAGCAGCTAGAAGAACTCCAGGGTCTCTGGGACCTTGTCCAGGTCGCGCAGGTTCATGCCGCACCCCGACAGGCTGCCCCTGCCACCTGCCCCACCCCTGCTGCTGCTCGCTCTGTGGCTGCTGGCCTCCATCTTGGCTGGGTTAATTTGCATACAGCCCTCTGATTGGTTTGTGGGCGTGGCTTGGCTGGTGGGCGTGGTTTAGACATCCCAGAGAGACAGTTAATTTCCATATTACTCTTTTATTAGAGTAGACTAGAGGCCTGGTATATGAAATTCATGCACGGGGGGAGGGGGTGTCCCTTCTGCCCAGCCTGTACCCTCTCTAATCTGGGACCCCTTGGGGGATGTCCAACTGCCAGTTGGTCATCTCTCTCAAAATCCTGGACCACTGGCACCTAATTACTCACCTGCCTGCCTGATCACCCCTAACTGCCAACCGCTGCTGGC
>PVJC01027621.1:0-23141 GCA_004026665.1 Murina feae
CTTATCCCCCTACCCCTGCCTTCCCTCTGAGGTTGACAATCTGTTCGATGCTTCTATGTCTCTGGATCTATTTTTGTTCATCAGTTTATATTGTTAATTATATTCAACAAATGAGTGAGATCATGTGATATTTATCTTTCTCCAACTGGCTTATTTCACTTAGCATAATGCTCTCCAGGTCCATCCATGCTGTTGCAAATGGTAAAAGTTCCTTCTTTTTATAGCAACATAGTATTCCATTGTGTAGATGTACCACAGTTTTCTAATCCACTCATCTGCTGTTGGGCAGTTAGGCTGTTTCTAAATCTTAACTATTGTAAATTGTATTGCTATGAACATAGGGATATATATATATATATATATATATATATATATATATCCTTTCTGATTGGTGTTTCTGGTTTCTTGGGAAATATTCCTAGAAGTGGGATCACTGGGTCAAATGGGAGTTCCATTTTTAATTTTTTGAGGAAACTCCATACTGTTTTCCACAGAGGCTGCACCACTCTGCATTCCCACCATCAGTGCATGAGGGTTCCTTTTTCTCCGCATCCTCTTTAGCACTTACCATTTGTTGATTTGTTGATGGTAGCCATTCTGACAGGCATGAGAAGGCACCTCATGGTTTTGATTTGCATCTCTCGTATGATTAGTGACTTAGAGCATGTTTTCATGTCTCTTGGCCTTCTGTGTGTCCTCTTTCAGAAAGTATCTATTTAGGTCCTTTGCCATTTTTTGATTGGATTGTTTATCTTCTTTTTTTTAAGTTGTATGAATTCCCTATGTTGGAGATTAAACCCTTATAGGAGGTAACATTGGCAAAAATGTCTCCCATGCAGTGGGCTTTCTTGTTGTTTTGTTGATGGTTTCCTTTGCTGTGCATAAGCTTTTTATTTTGATGTAGTCCCATTTGTTTATTTTCTCCTTAGTTTTCATTGCCCTAGGAGCTGTTTTGGTAAAGAAATTGCTATGACATATGTCTTATATTTTGCTGTCTATAGATTTTTTAAAGATTTTTATGGTTTTCCTTCTTACATTTAAGTCTTTATCTATTTTGAGTTTATTTTTGTCTATGGTGTAAGTTGGTGATCTAGTTTCATTTTTTTCATGTATCTGTCCAATTTTCCCAACACCATTTATTGAAGAGACTGTCTTGACTTCGTTGTATGCTCTTGCTTCCTTTGTCAAATATTAATTGAGTGTAATGGCTTGGGTTGATTTCTGGGTTCTCTATTCTGTTCCATTGATCTATATGCCTGTTCTTGTGCCAGTACTAGGCTGTTTTGAGAAGAGTGGCTTTGTAATATAGCTTGATATCAGGTATTGTGATCCCTCCAACTTTGTTTTTCTTTCTCAGGATTGCTGCTGCTATTCAGGGTGTTTTTTTATTCCATATAAATTTTTGGAGAGTTTGTTCTGGGTCTGCAAAATATGCCATTGGTATTTTAATGGGGATCGCATTGGAACACAGTGAAAGCAGTCCTGAGAGGGAAGTTCATAGCTATAGAGGCCTACCTCAGAAAACAAGAAAAAGTGGTAATAATTTATCTAACCCTACAACTTAAAGAACTAGAAAGAGAGCAATAAGACAAGCTCAGAGTAAGCAGAAGGAAGGAAATAATAAGGATCAGAGCAGGAATAAACAACATAGAGACAAAAAAAATACAAAAGATCAATAAAACCAAGAGCTGATTCTTTGAAAGGATAAATGAGATTGATGAACCTCTAGCCAGGCTCACCAAGAAACAAAGAGAGAAGGTCCAAATAAAGAAAATCAGAAATAAAAGAGGTAAGTAATAACTAACCCCCCACACATACAAAGGATTGTAAAAAGTCCTATGAACAAGTCTACTCCAACAAACTGGATGAACTAGATGAAATGGACAAATTCCTGGAAAAATACAAGCTTCCAAAACTCAATCAGGAAGAATAAAAAAACCTGAATAGGCCAGTAACTACCAATGAAATTGAAGCAGTAATCAAAAAACTTCCAGCAAAAAAAACCTCAGGTCCAGACAGCTTCACAGAGGAGTTTTATAAAACATTCAAGAAGAACTAAAATCTATCTTCCTCAGACTACTACTCCAAAAAATTCAAGAGGAAGGCACACTTCCAAGCTCTGTGAAGTCAGCATTGTCTATGAAGCCAGCATTATCCTAATCCCATAACCAGATAAAGACATCACAAAGAAAGAGAACTATAGGCCAATATCCCTGATGAACATAGATGCTAAAATCCTCAACAAAATTCTAGCAAATCGAATCCAGCATTATATTAGAAAGATCATATACCATGAACAAATGGGATTTATTCCAGCAATGCAAAGATGGTATAATATTTGTAAATCAATAAACGTTACACGTCATATGCAAATTGAGAGACAAAAATCACATGATCATATTAATAGATGCAGAAAAAGCATTCAACAAAACTCAACACCCATTCTTGATAAAAACTCTCAGCTAAGTGGGAACAGAAGGAGCATATTTCAACATGATAAAGGTCAAATATGACAAACCTACAGCCAACCACACTCAATGGGCAAAAACTAAAACCATTTCCCCTAAGAACAGGAACGAGACAGGGATGCCCACTTTCACCACTCCTGTTTGATATAGTACTAGCTACAGTAGAAGTACTAGCCACAGTAATCAGACAAGAAGAAGAAATAAAAGGCATCCTGTGTAGTGCCAGCATGGCCAAGGGTGGACCAGGGACAGGGGCAGTGAAGGATTTAGAAAAGACAAGAGAATAAAGCTGGGTCTCAGTAGGACGCTGCTTCTCTGATGGAGAGACAGCGACAGTGCCCCCAAGCCGAGTCATTATTTTATAGCCAGATTCCACAAGGTAAAGTAAGGGCGTGGTTAAGATGTTTACACTGTTCTAATCTATTCAATGACATGCACCTGAACTCTATCAAGCCCACATCACTCAGCTACGTGGGACCACCAGTTCAACCATAGGTTCAGGCTTTGCCTCCAAGCTGGGTCTTGCACATGGCTTTGCCATGAGAGGACTGTACCCTCTCATTAGTGCAAGGCTTGAACCTGTCCAAACACTGTAGCCACTCTCCACAGCATCCAAATTGGACAAGAAGTAAAACTGTTATTATTCGCAGGTGACATGACATTGTACATAGCAAACCTTAAAGACTCCATCAAAAAACTACTAGACTTGCCCTAACTGGTTTGGCTTAGCGGATAGAGTGTTGGCCTGTGGACTCAAAGATCCCAGGTTTGATTCCGGCCAAGGGCATGTACCTTTGTTGCGGGCACATCCCCAGTAGGGGGTGTGCAGGAGGCAACTGATCGATGTTTCTCTCTCATCGATGTTTCTAACTCTCTATCCCTCTCCCCCCTTCTCTGTAAAAAATCAATAAAATATATTAAAAAATAAAAACAAACAAACAAAAAAAGCTACTAGACTTAATAAATTCATTTGGCAATGTAACACGATACAAAATTAACACCCAGAAATCTATGCCCTTTTTATGCATCAATATTGAACTCACAGAAAGAGAAACAAAACCAACAACAACAAAAAATCTCATTTACCAGTGCGCCAAAAAATTAAGATACTTAGGAATAAACTTAACTAAGGAGAAGAGATAGGAGAAGATATAAACAAGTGGAAGAACATACCGTGTTCATGGATTGGTAGAATCAACATTATTAAAATGTCCACATCACCCAAGGCAATCTAGAGGTTCAATGCAGAATTCTTTTCTAACCTCATATCTCCAGAGCTACACACCAAGCACCGCAGCTCAATCAGTTTTGCTTCTGGGCCCTCCTCTCCTTCATTCAGTGTCTCCTGCTTAGATTCTTCTATGGAACAAGCAACCCACAGGTCAATGATTAGACTGCAGTGGGAGCTGCTCCTTTGAGCTGGTTGTAGAAATGAAATCTAGCCCTGGCAGAAAGTGGTTAGAGCATTGGTCTGTGGACTGAAGGGTCCCCGGTTGAATTCCAGTCAAGGGCACATGCCTGGGTTGTGGGCTTGCTCCTTAGTAGCGGGTGTGCAGGAGGCAGCCAATCAATGATTCTCACTCATCATTGATGTTTTTATCTCTCTCCCTCTCCCTTCCTCTCTGACATCACTGAAAATATATTTAAAAAAATGAAATCTATTTGCCAGGACTAAATCTATGGTCCAGCCACGGGCCGAGCTCCCCCAGAACCCCTGTGTGGGCCAGCGTGGCCGAGTCTGTGGCTGGGATTTTACCCCCTGAAGTTACTTGTCACTACCGACTCCCATGTAGTTGAGAAACACATAACAACGGGGCCAGAAGTGCAGCAAAGCATTGCTCAGAGGTGCACTAGGGAAATGCTGGAAGGTGTCCCTAGGGTCACACAGTTCCCTGGGGTGTTACCATGCAGGCACACACTATTGCCCCGTTGTGACCCCGGGGCCTAGCCTCCATGCACCGTCTCTGATGTCACCACAACCGCTGTCCCTGCTGACACCCACAGAGGCACAGGAGAGGCAGCCTGACGGGGTTGGTGACGCTGGCTCTCAAGACAGTCCTGTAGCTGCAGTCACCTTGTGGCCCAGAAATCAGAACAGGCATACAGCTGCTCAGAGCAGAGCCGGCGGGGGAGCACTGCTTCTGGGGACGTGTCTGCACTCCAAATCCACCTTTTAGGGAAACACTGCGTCTCTGAACTTACGCAGGAAACACCCAGGAGTTGACGTGTCCCCATCGTGTGGCCTCGCTTGCTTGTGCAGTGTTTGCTTCGGAGCTGATGGGCTGCCCCTCTAAGTGGCCTTTGTCTCAGACATTGGTCTGCGAAGTGGCTCCTTTAACTGGCGCGGATCCATGAGGCCATCTGCGGGACGTTGTGTTTTTTCAATTTGACTCCACATCTTCCCAATTCATGTGGTCACGTGTTTCTAAAACATGCTTCCCATGCTGCCCTGGACCAGGGGATGGCTAACCGTGACCCTCAGATGGAGTCCACCAATACCTGTCTCTATAAACACAGCCTCACCACCCGGGACCCTGTGGTCTGAGGCTGCAATGTCAGGCTTCAGTCATTTCATCAGAGATGTCTGGCTGGCTGAGCCTGGCCTGGGTGCTGTCTGCGCCTTTGCCGAGCAGCTGGCTCAGGCGCACCTCGGGTCCTCAGCAAACACTTGCGAGAGGCTCCGAGACTCAGGTGGGATTTCGCGCCATCTCATTGCTAAGATGCCTCACTTGGCCCTACAGTCCCGATTTTTAACAATTTGTCCCACGTCCCGTGGCGTTTTAAAAAAGTCCCGATTGCTCTTTGTAATATTTTAAGTAATAATAAAAAGAAAAAGAAAAGAAAGAACCCCCCTGGTCAATGGTGTTCCGCTTTAAATCTGGTCACCTTACCCTACACGCACCTGCATGCTCTCACCTGGCACATGCCGCTTAGGAGAGGTGACAGCTGAGGGAGTTTGCAGGTTTTCTGTGGTTTAAAGGAGCATCAGGAAAACCAGAGACCGCTTGGTCCTCTGATACCCTCCCCCACAACTCAGCCCTGGGCTCCTGGCTTTGTCTTTATTTGCATCTGTGTGCGATTCATAATTGTGTGAAGTTGCATGAAGTGTGCTGCAAGCGCATTTGATTAGCTCAGCCCGTGGCTACGCGGAAGTGTATGCGTATATATATGTATGCGTATATATTTGTGATTTTGAATTTAATGATTTTGCAGCCTAGCCAGCTAGAGCTGGAGGGGATGTGCAACCACCAAGGTGAAGGCAGCAATTTGCAGGCAGCCTGCTCCTGCTCAGTGCATCCCGGTGCCTGGTGACCCGGCAGGTGCCACGTAAGGTGCTTAGTTGGGAAAGGAAGAGGAGGTTTGGAAGAGCTCGCTTCTGTCCCAAAGGCAGTCCTCCTTTTTGCTCATTCTGCACCTTCCTGTCCTTTGTCCCACTGAGGTAAGTGAAGGGCACACGGATTGGAAAGGCCCTCGGACGACCCACTCAGGGGCAGTTTCTCAGTCCAGGCGGGTCTGATCTGGGAAGAGCCAGGCCGGTGTCTCCCAGACTTGTCTCACTGTGGGACTTTCCCGGCTCCAGGTAAAACTTGCATGCCCACGGGCCCACTGGGGGGATTCTGACACAGGAGTCGGGTGGGGTCCACAGCCTGCCTTTTCTTTGGGAATTGCTATGATTTGGCAATTTGGGACACTGACTTTGCCCACAAGCAGTGGTGATACCAGATCACATACTGCCTGTGCTTGCCTCCTTCATCTGCCCCTTGACCCTCTGAGCGGTGGCTGCACCCCATTTCAGAGAGTAGGGGGTCATCTGTGCCAGGTGTGCTGCTGGGATGGACCTGAGAGGAAGTGTGGAAGGCGGTGCATTCTGAGGAGTGTCCGTTTACTCCTCCATTCTTCTGCAACCTCTATGCCTGCATCTATATTAACACCTACGTATGGACCCACATCCACAGTCAACTCTGCATCTATGCCTATGCCCCATCAACATCTGCATCCTCCATGTCCCTCTCTAAGTCCCTATCGGCGTATATAATCGAATCCACGTCTGTGTCCACATCTCTGGCTGCCTTTTGTCCCTGAGCACCTGTGTGCACCCCACGGGGGGCCCCAGCTGCAAGCTGACCACAGAGCACCAGAGCCGGGAGAGCAGACGCTGTGTATCCCTGTCCCCGATGGAGATGACTATTCGCTCACACCTTCTCAGTGCCACCAAGGAGAAGACGGGGCAGAGAGGAGACATGGGACCTGAGGCAGGGGTGGGGGCAGAGGGTGGACCCAGCACATGTGCGAGCGGAGCCCCGAGAAGGGCACTGCAAGGCCTGTGCTCCCCGAGGGCTGGTGATCACGGTGGAGGGGTCGGGGCTCCATGCCGGTGGGTTCTGGAGGGCATCAGCTGACCTTCAGAGCAGAGAACAGCTGCAATGTATTTCTTGTCCCATATCCATGCTCCTCAACCAGCCAGTCAGACTCTCTTTTCCTCATTAAGGTCCTACCGGTTTGAACACGCGTTACCTGAGGCATTGGGCCTTTTGGGGCTCCAATCCCTGTGCTCCAGGGATGTGCGGCCCTGGTGCGGGGAGAAGCCTTGCCCCTGCGAGGGAGGGGAGGCCGCGAGTGGGTAATTAAGGGAGGCTGTGCTCCCAGCAGGCCCGCCACCCCTGGGGAGGGACTGGCACCACGTGTCACTGGCTACCCAGGGAGCCAGGGAGAGGCCGGCGGGAGCACTCTGGGCGCAAGATGGGGTCCTGTACCTCTTCCTTCTCCTGAGGAATCTGCCTCCTTCACTCATCACCCGGAAACTTCTTCCTCTAAAGACTTTTCCTCCCTTCGCATTCCCAGAGGCCGCCATTCTGTGATTGACACTGACTGTTTGACAAATTACCTCGGGCGTCAGGGTAAATGTGAAAACGGGTCTGTGCACAGCTTCTGGACACGGCAACAATGTGAGCCAGGTGGAGGTGGAGTCCTCACCCACAGAGAGCCTCTGGCTCTCGCATGCTGCCCCGCCCTGTCTCCCATGGTTGACTGCTTCCAAGGGTCCCTGCACCCACAATTTGCAGCTGGGCCCCACGCCGCATGGAGCCCCGAGCCCCGAGCAGCACGGATTTCTCCAGTCCCTTCCGTCAAGCTCTGTGGCCTCCTCGGGGCCTGCCATGGTGGCCATGCTGTTGGCCGTCCCTGGCGGACACAGTCAGGAGGAGGTCCTTGCCGGGGCTGGTTGCCTCTTAAGTGCACGTGTGCACTGTGGGCTGGGCCTCCCTTCCTGGGGCTCCTGGGGAAACGGGGTGGAAGAGGCAGAGCACCCTGGGAGTTCTGGGCCAAGCCTCTGCAGGAGGTGGGAAGGGACGTTCCTCTCAGCTGCCCACTGGAGGCCCCAGCGGCCCTGGCCTGAGGGGCTTCCCTTCCCTGCACCAGCCTGGGGCCGTGCTCTCCTCATCATGGTGGTGGCTCCAGCAGGTGCAAAATTATACCATGGGTAGCTCTGGGGACCGACTTTGCACCTGGAATCATCCAGTTAGTAGTTGTGTCCTGAACAGTGAATCGTCCATACAATCAATGTCATTAGATCAACAATAAAGGGTGATTGGATGGCCATGCACAGCCTTCAGGGAGAATACAGCACCAGCACAGGATGGTGATGTGATGCTGAGGACATGGGGCGGGTGGAGGAGTGGAGGGGTGGGGAAGAAGGAGGATATAGAGGAGGGGAAAGGAGGGGAATGAGGAGGGGAGAGGTAGGGGAGGAGCAGAAGGGAGGGAGCAAGGGAAGGGCAGAGAGGAGAGGGGGGTTTTGGAGAGGGAGGAGCAGGAAGGGAGGGGCAGAAAGGATAGAAAGGGTATTGGGAAGGAGAGGGAGGAGCAGGAGGGGAGGGAAGGGGAGGAGAGAGAGGGTAGTGGGGAGGGAAGAGAGGGGCAGCAAGGTGGTGTCAGCCATGGCCTCACTAGAATGCTTTTCTTAAGGAGCTGAGTGAGGGACAGGGACCTACTAGACATCAGAGACCTTGGGGCGGACTCTAGCCGCTGTGACCTGTCTCAGGAGGATGTACCAGAGGCCCCTTTGGCTGCTGGATAGTGAGCACATGGGAGTCTCCTGCTGGAAGGCGTATTCTGGGAGCTTGGGAGGGTGTCCAGTCAGAAGCTGGGCCTGTTGCCACCACTGTTTCCATCAGGACCCTCCCCTCTGGACTCATGCGCATAGCCTCGCCCCCGCAGTCCTGGGCACACCCACTGAAACATGGTTTCTGCCAATCTGACAAAAAAATAGGTCTAACTGATCCTTTCGCAGGGGACAGCGGATGTGCTGGCTGCTGTCATTTTTAATTGGGCAGCCTCAGGGGAAAGAGACCTGTGCCGGGAAGCATCAGGATGGCAGCTTTCAAACACCCTCGCTGCTCTGCCATGAATTTCCTGGTTCTACAGGCCCCGCAGCACACCCTGGGGCACTGGTGAGGGTGAGGGTGAGGGTGAGGGTGAGGGCATTGCTGGGGGTGAGGTGCTTTGTGGAGGAGGAAGACGCAGAAAGGCTGAAGCAGTTGCATCACAGTTGGCATTTGGCCTCTGTCCTGGTTCCTGCACATGCGTCATCTTCTCCCCACCCCGGTGCGGACTGAGCTTCCTATGGTGTGAGCAGCCTCTCTGCAGCCAAAGGTTAGCCAAGGCCCTGCTGGGACCTCCCTGCTGACCCCGCAGCTCTGGGCCCAGAGGTCAGGGGATGTTCCTTTGATGTTCAAGAGCACGGCACTCTCACTCAAGGCTGCCCTGTGCCCACTCCATCTCCCTGACGCCCTGGCAGGCCAGCCACCCTCTCTTTCCTTTGGTGTCTACTCAGTCAACCTGGCCGCTGAGCCCTGCTGTAGCTCACTCTCTACAAACCCTGTCATGGCTCCCTGCATCTGCCTCCCCTAGGGAGGTCAGCAGAGACCATGCTGTTCGTTGATACCTCCAGAGCCTGTCCCAGTGCCAGGACACAGTAGGTGCTCAGTAAATGCTGCCAAGTTTGAACAGAAGCATGAACGAATGGGGGGGAGGGGGAACAGCGATGAAAGCTGCCCAGAAACACCCAGAGTCCTCTGCCGGGGCGGAGTGGCGGGAGGCTCTGGCCTCCAGGCTTCCCCAGGCGGCCTGTCCCTGCCTGGGTGGAAGTGTCCCCTCTACCCCAAAGCCTCCCAACGTCGTGTCTACCCTGGGCTTGTCAAGGGGGCACAGTGCTGCAGCCCCCTGTCCCAGTCAGTGGTCCTGGGAACCCCTCCCGGCAGCTCCATCCAGTCACCACGCTGACAACAGTGTGTCTTTGTGGCCATGGAGACTTGGTGGCTTACAACCTGCTTAACCAGGGGCAGATTCCTAGTGAACATATCAGGAGACTCCCCGATGGACAGAGCCCTCGGAGTGCGTCTCTTTCCACCACCCAGGACATGATGGATGGGCTCCACAGGGAACATTGAAATGAAACTGAATTTGGGGCAATAGATTCATTAATACGGGCCTGACCTGAAGAGCCCGAGGAAGGGGCTGGCTCTCATTTCTCGGACACTGTTCATTCGAGGATCCTTGGGACCATGGCTTTGATACTGATTACTCTTTGCCACCAAGAAGGTGTTCAAGGTCACATCAAATCAGATACCGACTCTTAAAAAATGCCTCCCGCTTCCAAACTTGAAGTGGTAACGTCATGACAGAATCACAAGACCGCCCAGGTGCAGGGAAGAGGAGAGAAAGGAAAGGACACAAATCCTGGAGAGAATTAAATGTCGGGAAGTTCAGTGCCCGTACGGGGCCAGGTGGAGCCATTGAAGGACCTGAGCACTGAGTTATTATTTTTGCTGCATGCTAACAGTTACCTGTGAAGGGCCCTACCTGGTTTGCCTCAGTGGATGGAGCATTGGCCTGCGGACTGAAAGGTCCTAGGTTCAATTCCAGTCAAGGACATGTACCTTTGTTGTGGGCACATCCCCAGTAGGAGGTGTGCAGGAGGCAGCTGATCCATGTTTCTCTCTCATCGATGTTTCTGACTCTCTATCCGTCTCTCTTCCTCTCTGTAAAAAAAAAATCAATAAAAAATTATTGATCAATAAAAAGTTATCTGTGAAGGAAATTGTGCCAGAGACAGTAAATTAAGCAGAGGTGCCCTACAAATCTGGATTAACTCTTACATTGGTTTTAATATTTACTACATCATCATGAATCAAATTTTCACAAACCACAACAGAAGTCTGGGAGGGGCTTTAAGCGTGTGCTGGTTTATTATCTTCATCATCATTGTTATTACCGCCTAAAATCTCTCTTTAAATAAAGCATGGAAGCAGTTGCATTTTATTTGATTACTAGCAGCTGGTGCACAGATTCGTGCACATTGAAAGGGAATCGGGAGCTCACACCTGTGTGCCCAGGGGGTTTCCACATCCCCTGGGCTGCCAGGAAGTCACATGGAGAGTCTGTCCTCCTCCCTACAGCTTCCTGAAAATATATTTCCAAATGTTCCTTTTGTGACCAGGGTCGCACCTTGCCCACCGGGTGGTCCCCAGTGGACACCGTGGGCTGTGCTGAATGCTTTCCACTACTCAGAGCCGGATAAGAGACACTCTGAGGTGAACAATACAAAGGTGGTGGTGGGGGGGGATCCAGGAGCGAGTATCTGGTGCCAGGATGCGGACCTTTCTGAGAGATGGAGCAGGGCTGGGTAGTAGGTGGAAGTTGTGAAGGGCTCACTGGCAGACACACAGGGGTGTCGGTCATTGGGCTGGAGTTCTCTGGCGCTTGCTCTCGAGATAGGGGCAGCCCAGGCCAGTATTTGTGTGAAGCACCTCTGTGGGTTTTTCCAGAACCTTCATCCAGAGACCCAGAGCACAATAGGTAGGGGGTACGGTGCAGCCATGGGGTCTGAAGGGAGAGTTCCAGGGGTTGGCGGCTGATCTGTGGTAATTCCGGCTACATCCACACCACCCAGGCACTGGGACTGCAGTCTGTTTGCTGGAGATTGCAAGCTCTTGCATTGAGTGTCTGCCCTTGGTGGTCAGTTCATGTTATAGCAACTGGTCGTTCTGGTTGTTTCGCCATAACAGTCACTGGGCTTTTATATATAGAGACTAGAGGCCTGGTGCACAAGATTTGTGCAAGGGGCTTGGTCTTCACAGCCCCAGCTTCATCTGGAAGGACATATGGAAGGATGTCCGGAAGGTTGTTTGGCTGTCCAGTCTAACTAGCATATTACGCTTTTATTGCTATAGACTAGAGGCCTGGTGCACAAAAATTTGTGCATTCGGGAGGTCCATCAGCCCAACCTGTGCCCTCTCGCATTCTGGGACCCCTCTGGGGATGTCCACCTGTTGGTGTGCTTGGTCAGCCTGGGTGATGGGCTGATGGCTGTTTTCAGAATTTCAGGCTGCCCATAGCTCCCATTGACCCAATGTCCCGGCAAGGCTGGCTGGACGCAGGTTTCTGGGGTTTGTTTATCTTCTATAATTGATACACTATTCCTTTAAGCCGGGGCCTAGTAACACAACCTCCTCTGCTTCAGCTCTGGCTTCTATAATGAAACAATGTTTAATTAGAAGTCAGGCCCGGCCTGCTGTTTGCTTCAGCTCCTAGGATTGAAACATTTGTTGCAAATATGATGTTTCCTGGAGTGGAGAGAAACCTAGTCGGAATGCAAACAGTTTCACTCCTGCTGCAATGGACGCTGCCTGTTTACTCTACTCCCTGAGTGCTGGCCTCCATGTTGGCTGGGTTAATTTGCATACAGTCGCTCTGATTGGCTGGTGGGCATGGCTTAGGCATCCCAAAGAAACGGTTAATTTTAATATTATGCTTTTATTAGTTAGGATATTTAAAAAGCAAAATCAAATGTCCCTGACAGTGGGTATTGGTGGATTGAGCCCAGTGCCGAAGGGTTGCTTTAGTTCCTTCGTTACCAGAGGGTAACAAATCAGATCCCAAAGACTCATGTATGTACACGTGCTCATTCCCTCGTGATTGATTTTGCGATTTTACAGAGAGTTGGATGGAAGGTTGATAGTGACACGTGATTTGGTGCAAGAGAAGGTTCATGCAGCAGAGTGCTCAAAACCTGGATGGAAAATGGCTCAAGGTTCCAGGGTCCCCGCTGGCGCACGTGGCAACCTGTAAGCCTTGGCCGACAGAGACATCTTTTCAGCTGGTTGGGTGCGTATACTGCTGTTGGTTTTTGAGCTTCCAAACTGTGTATGGATGTGACTGGACCTTGACACCTTCTTGGTGTCAAAGAGTAAACAGTCATCAAAGGCATGTTCCCAAGATTCCTCCCATGAACAGTGTCAGGGAAATGGGAATTTAGCCCCGTCCTCTGGCTGCCCCCGACTGTAGTTTACACAATTGACCAGGATCAGACAGAGTGGAGGTGGGAATAGGTGGCCGAATGTGTGGAGGTGAAGCGGGAGGGCAGCAGGAGCGAAGGTAGTGGCATTGTTCTTCCCCACAGACCCCAGCAGCCCCCGTTCAAGACCTTGGGGAGACCCCCCTCTGCCACCCCACCCACCCCGGGAGTGGAGCCTGGGCGGCAAGGAGCCTGTTCTCTGAGTCTAAAGGATACAACACAGCCTTGTGGAGTGGCAGTCTGCAACCCACTCTGAGCTCCTGGCTCTGCTGCGGGAAAGCAATGGCTCCATTTACCACTATGCGTGTTATGAAGCCTGCTAATGGGCCAGCACTGCCATGCTCTGGGCTGTGCAGGCAGCTCCTCCCTGGGGTCACTCCTTCCTCTGGGCGGGAGCTCCTAGAGTGAGGGGACAAGGGCTCACCCAGCACTTCCACTCACAGAGCATGGCTTTGAGACGAAATAAAATGATAATAAACACACACAGTTCAAACAATTTCTGGTTCTGAGTCCATCTTAACCCTTGGGCTGTGGGAACTCGTGAAGCATCCAGCACAGGGAGCGTGTGGCTATGCAGACAGGAGGAATTCCCAGCTCCACAGCCTCCAGGTCGTCTTGTCAAAGCCAGGGCGTCTGCACACTCCCTGGGGACTGCACAAAAAGAATGCCGGGTTGAACTGCTGCCCGGGTAGTGCCCACAGAATGTGTCTTCCTCCAAACACAAAAACAAAGCTCCCCTGTTTCCTAACTGGCGACACTGAGCTCAGTGTAGCAGCTGAGCGGGGGGTGGCAGGGCAGGCCGGCGGCCTTCTCCACACCACATGATCAAGACGCAAGCCCTCCACACAGCATGGCCTGCTGAAGGCTCTGCCTGCCTATATACAAGCAGGGGTCCGGCTTCCTGTGTCCAGAGCTTTGGAGCCCAGGAGGCGTTTGCTCTGCTGCCTCCCCCGCTTCCTTCATAGTCGACAGCGAGCCAGAGGCTGAGTTTCACGAAGCCCCTCCCTGTGTCCTTTCACTTCCCGGTCACTTTTGAGTTGCCTCCAGGAATAGGTGGTGCTGCCTACCTATTCTTTGAAAATATACGTAGGTTTAATGTGTGAAAGCCTGGTTGAAAACCATGTGGCTCATTGCCCTAAATATGTAACTACTTCAGTCTCTGTGCAGTGCGCATAGCCTGGATCTCTCTGTGCTGAGTGCCCTGATTTGAGGATTTCCTGACAGTTTGAGCATAAGAATACCGGGGGAGGGAGTGAGAGGAAGAGAGAGGAGGTGGGGTGCAAGTAGCAAAGAACATCATATTCCTCTTCCTTAAAGAGACATCAGGGTTGACAGGCCAACCTTTCATTTCTGTCTTAGACTCTCCGGCACACTCTTATCTAGGTAGCGATCTTTTAGAAAAGATACGGTTTTCAGCAAAACACACAAATACCTAAGTCCCGTGGGGGGTGGTATTTGCTGTGGCGAATACAGGTGAAGGACTACCGTGTGATGCTTTGTGAGGGAGCCATTTCTAATAGTTGTTGGCAATCCTCCCCTTGGGGCAACAACCCAATGGCCCGTGGCAGGTTGCTGAGCTTCTGTCTCTACTTTCTGCCGAGCCCTGAGACAAGTACTTGCCTGTTAAAATTCAGAAGGGAGGTTCGGGGGTTGGGAAATCCATTCGGATATATCTGACTTTCCTGAGCCAGGTGCCTTGACCGGAAGGGCACGGGTGAGGAAGCCCCATCCAGGTAGGATCCAGGTGAGAGCATCCCAATCCAGCAAGAGATACAGTTATAAACATCCATGCATCTAATCACAGACCAGCAAAGTACATGAAGCCAGAACTGATAGAATGGAAGGGGGAGACAGACAGTTCTACAATAATAGTTGGGGACGTCAACACCCCTCCTCTCCCAGCAATGGATACGACAAGCAGACAGAGGATACGTAAAGAAACAGGCAGAAACACAACAACCCACCTGGGTCTAACAGACCCAGGCAGAACACTTGACTCAATGGCAACAACATACACATTTTTCTGAAGTGCCCATGGGACACTTTCTAGGATAGATATGTTGGGCCACACATTAAGCCTAAGTATATTTTCAAAGATAAATCTCATGCAAAGTATCTGCCTCCAATGCGATGAAGTGAGAGCTCAACAACAGAAGTGAAACTGGGAACCTGACAGATTTGTGGAAATGCATCCATCAATCAAAGAAGAAATCACAGGAGATATTAGAAAATTCCTAGAAACAAATGAAAATTAAAACACAGCATACTGAAATTTATGGGACTCAGCAAAGCAATGGAAAGAGGAAATTTACAGCTATAAATGCTTATATTATAACACAAGAGAGATCCCAATTCAACAACCTAACTTTACAACGACATAAGGACCTAGAAAAAGAAGAATAAACTAAACTGAATGTGAGAGGAAGAAAATAATCAACGCTAGACAGAAGATAATGAAACAGACGATGGAAATAATAGAAAAAATATGTGAAACCAGAAGCTGGTTCTTTGAAAAGATCAGTAAAATGGACAAACCTTTAGCTAGTGAGACTACCTACATAGGTAACTATGAACACAGTATAAATGCATTTGAGGTAACTGTGTTCTCTCTCTCTCTCTCATTTAATTTAAAGGGCAACTGAACAAAGACCAACAGTGATACAACTGGGTCGATGAGGATGATGTATGAAGTGTAATTTGCATGAGAGCAGTAGCCCCGGGGGCGGGGACAGGGCACCAGGACCAAGCTCAGAGCTCCAGGGACAGGGATGTGGCTCATCCAAAATAGATTGTTCAAAGATCATCCCCAGGAGAGCAACTGAGAAAACAACTAAAAATGTAGTGGGAGAAATAATAAAGGAATTTAAATACCACCTGGGAAACACATATATGGCTACAAAGAAGGCAGTGGTGATGAGACAGGGGAATCAAAAGACATGAGACATAGAAATCAACAAAAGGGCAGGTGTGGCTGCCACCTTGCAGGTGATTAGGTTAGGCCCTCCATTCCAAACCCAAAGGCTGACGAGATGACATCTGTACAAAACATGATCCAGTGTCTGCTGCCCCAAGAGACCCTGCAGACTCACAGGCATGAAGAGATCTGAAGGAAAGGGTGCCAATCGTTTAATATGTGAAGAGTAATAGGAAGAGCTTGTGAGTGGCCACATTAATATCAGACAAAATTCACTTCACATCTCAAATTGTTACTAGAGACAAAGATGCACATTCTATAGTGCAGAGAGGGTTGATCCACCTGGGAGACATGTTGATTATAAACATAATTTCACTTAACAATATAACCTCAACATGCACAAAGGAGACAGAGAACTAAAGAGAGAAATAGCCAGTTTAGCAATAGGTGGAGACTTCACTCACAGATGGATCACAGCAGCAGATCCATAAGGAACCAAGGGAATTCAACACCATAAAGCAACCAGGACTGGCATCCACCTACAATGAACTCCACCCCAAAGGAGCAATATGCATTCTTGCCAAGCTCATGTGGACCCTCCTCCCCAACACCCTTGTGGCAGCCGAGTAGGGCCATACGTCACAAAGTTTAAAGGCTCAGAATCATTCGGTGTAGGCTCCCTGTAGTTCATGAAAATTAATAATGGAAGGAAATTTGGGGAAGTCACCAATACTTGGAAATGAAACCACACACTTCTATGCAACCAATGGTTCAAAGACAAAATTACAAGAGGAACTAGAAAATACTCCGAAATGAATTTAAACACACGCCTAAAACATGTCCAGTCTATAGCACACAGCTGAAGAATTTCTTACACGTTTTCAAAAGAGAAAGACTTTTGTTCCATAGGCTCACCTTCCACCCTGAGAAACTAGAAAGGCAGAGCGAGGACCCCTCAAGCTAGAAGCTGGAAGGACAAGGCAAAGATCAGAGTGGACACGAATGAAACAGAAGACAGAGAAACAGCAGACTTCAGCAGGGGCACAAGGAGGAGACAGACTCGGCGGCCACACTCCTGTCTGCCACAAGGAGAGTAAGAATGACTAGTGTGTAGGCTTGTCATGAGGACTCAGGAGCCAGTGCACGCAGAGCTCAGGCAGGCACCCAGGGGATCAGATTCCACAGGGAGAGGGAGCCATGCTCACGCTGGGACACCAGGCGGACGGACTACCAGGCTGGCCCCGTGTGTGGGCGTGGGTGTCACCACGCGTCCACAGGATCTCCCTGAGTGGCCCTACCACCCGTCACCTCCTCTCTCTGGCTCACTGGGCTCCACTCCTTGACTTTCGTTTCCTCTGATGCTCAGCCCTTCCCTTCGCTCCTCTTTCCTCCTGGAATATTCTTCTTAGAGATGATGAGGGCTCCTTCTCACCTTTCAGGTTTCAGCTCCCACATGGCCCTGTCCCTTCCCTGCCCCCGGGACTCCTCACCCATCGTATCTCTATTGTCTTTGTGCATTTACTTCCTCACTAGTAAGCGCTGTCCTCGGAGATTCTCTTGCTCATGTGACGCTCTTCCCAGCAGAACACAGCTCCATGAGGGAGGTGTTTCTGCCTGTTTTGTGCCCTCAGTGCCTGAGACAGATACTGGTTTGTAGGGGGAAGGCAAGGAATACTTGCTAAGTGAGTGGGCGGGTCTTCCTGAGCTTCGATTTTCCCATCTTTCCAATGGGATAACCCTAGCACTTGTCACATGGAGTTCTTCAAGAATGCAAGTGGAGAAAGCATGCAAGCCTGTTGGCACAACAACTCACATTGAAGGCTTCACCTATAATTTCACTGTTAGCAACATGGGTAAGCGATGTATACAAATGACTGCAATGCATGGTAAAATGAGGAAAGTGACAAAGAGGGACAAGGTACAATTGGGGCTCAAAGAGAGGAGAGAGGTGTGAGAGCAAGAGACAGAGAGAACAAGATAGCGTGGGGAAAGTATCAGCAAGTGAGGCTGCAGGTGAGCTGGCCCCTGTAAGACAGAGAGAATGACACCGACCAGATGGGTAGGGACCTACAGAGGCATCTGTGCTATTGCAGACACAATCAGGATGCACTGAAACACGAAGGAGGCTGTCTGAGGTGAGATGCCCAGAGAAGGGCCAGCCTGGCTTCTCTCTTTGGAGTCGGATGCTCTCAACCAACACAGGAAACAGACCTTCCTCCCTTGATTCCTGCTGAGCAGGGACAGGAGTCAGCGTGGAAGTGGCTCAGAGCAGGACTTGCAGTGCTCAGCACTGAGAGCTCTCCTGGGATGGAGGGAGCCCGACAGAGCCTGAGGAACATCAGGGTGAGCTCCGGGCAGTGTGGCCTCTTGCAGTCACCGGCTCTGGTGAAACTCGCTGGTTCAGAAGCTGGGATTTATGGGGCTGCATCGGACTCCAGGTGTGGACACTGGACTCCAGCTGCGGACACCGCCCGTGGGGTGAACTGCATGTGCAGGGACATGTTGCTGATGGAGGCTGGTGCCCGGCGGACAGTCCATCTTCCTTGTGGACGGAAATGCCACATTGCATAGCACTCAGGGGAGGTGTCCTCTTTCTCACCAATAAGCACAGGTGTGCTGTGAAGGCCACCCCTGGGACAACTGGAGCTCAGTGGACCCTTTCCTGGAGGGTTTCTGTGAGGGACCAACTGTGAGCACCATGCCCTAGGGGCTGAGGCTATTGATGGGCAATTGGGAGCTATCATCTCTCCCCGCACCACCTCCACCTTCTGGTTTCCATCGGACTAGGCTACGTGTGGTCTGGTGTGTGACATTATCTCACTATGTGGGTCTGGATGGTGGCCTGTCAGCCACACACATGCTGGACCCCACTGGGAAGCCGCAGCTGACCCTCGCAATCTATCTTCCAGGAAGTTAGGGAACCAGGAGAACACAACATGGGGCACCATGGCCATGTGGTTTCCCATACTCACTCCACTCCCACCAGCTCAGCAGTAACTCTGAGAGCCTCGTTCAAGACACCATGAACTTGCTGAAGACCAGGAGCATTTTATTTTAATCTTCACCTGAAAATATTTTTCCATTAATATTTTTAGAGAGTGGAGGGGAGGATGGAGGGATGTGGGAGGGGAGAGAGAGAGAAACATCCATGTGAGGAGACACATCAATTGATTGCCTCTTTGCATGTGCCTAGACCTGGGCTGGGGATGGAACCAGCAACCCAGGTACACGCCTTTGCTGGCGAATCCAACTTGAGACCCTTTGGTCCAGTGGTTCTCAACCTTCTGGCCCTTTAATACAGTTCCTCATGTTGTGACCCAATCATAAAATTATTTTCGTTGCTACTTCGTAACTGTGATGTTGCTACTGTTATGGATCGTAATGTAAATATCTGATATGCAGGATGGTCTTAGGTAACCCCTGTGAAAGGGTCGTTCGACTGCCAAAGAGGTCATGACTCACAGGCTGAGAACCACTGCTTTGGTCCAAGGGCCAGCGCTCTAACCACTGAACAACTGGCCAGGGCAGATCAGGAGCATTTTTATGACCTCATGTGAGAATAGGGCTTCCTGCAAAGGCGACACCTGTGTCTGGCCCGTGCCCCCTTTCTTCTCTGTCTCCAGCTCCTTTCCCTCGTCCGTTTTGCCTGGGACACAGGGAATGAAATGGAATTTCTCTCCTCTCCAAGATGCAGCCACCTAGAACATTCTCAGGAGGCCTTTATGCTTTCCCCGAAGAGTGACATCATTCACAGACAAAGAAATGGATCTTCAGGTGTGAACTCCCGAATGATTTATGATGGAGTGGGGAACAGAAATGAACATTCATGTGTAAGTTTATCGGGGTTAGTTTTTGGTTAACTTTTCACTATGGAAAATTTCAAATATACAGAAAAGTAGAGTGGCTAGTTTAATGACCCCTGTGTCCCCTTACTGGCTTCCAGGATCTCAGCTGAACTGCAGTAAAGGACTTAAGTCAGAGGTTCCCGGTGTGCGGTCTAAAGTTGGGTCTGCAGCATGTCTTCCTGCTCAGCCCGGTCTGCAGGCTCCCCAAATCACCAGCATCGCTCTCCTCGGTCTCCACAGTACAAACCAAGGGAATGGCCAGCAGTGGTCCGTGGCGGCCCCTCGGAGGCCCGGTGGGCAAGGAGACAGTGTGATACTCAGCGTCTCAGCCTCGGGTGGCGGCCAGATGCTGCTTCTCCTTCATGGGGGCCATGCACACACGGGGTGGCTGTTGAGACAAGGCCAGAGCTCACACATGGGGACTCCAGTGTCCCCATGGCAGGGCAGCGTGAAATATTGTTCGGATAAAAAGTTGCAAAGAAGCACCAGATCAAATTGTGTGACCTATGTGTGTCCCGAGCTGGATTTTTATTTCTACACAGAAAACTGGCAAAAGGGTTGGATAAAAAGGGAAATTGTTCATCAGGGTTTGGGGAATCTCAACTTCATTTTATAACTGTCTGTGTTGTCTGGATAAAATACATTAATTTTACATGGAGAGTAGCACATCTTTTAAATGAAAATAAATCTCTCAATATTACTAGAAAGAGTGGGAAAGAGAAGATGCTCAGATGGGCCTTTTATCTGCAAATGGAACCCAAGAACATTCTGGAATCTTGTTTCTCCCAGGCTCCCTGGGTCTCCCTTCTCAAATACTCAAGTTGTTTACAGAAAACTCTTTATCCAATCCAGGCATATTTTCCCCAAGCGTGCTTGCCGTTTTTCAGCACTGGTCAACTCTGATGGAAGCATCAAAGCCAACTTCCTCTGGCCTCACACCTGCCTCATTGTCTCTGCATTTGCAGCGATGCATCCTCCCTGGGTGCTAAGGAAGCCTGAGGAGGCTGAGGTGGTGCACCTTCTTGGCCTGCATTCCTCTTCTCCGGAGCCGGCAGGATTTCTGCCTAAAGCCTCCTTCCCTCGCTCACGTAAAACACAGATCTGAAGCCACACGCCTGTCTCGTTTCCTGAAGCAGCGTGGGACCCTAGGGACTGTGCCTGGGAAGCAGACGCACCTGCTTGGGGGAGGCGACTGCGCACAGGAATCTGTTACCTAAATGAAGCCCTTTTAGACCATTTTTATGGTGATGAATTGGGAAGGTTGTGGCAGGAGGCGGAGACCATTACTCATATTGGGTGGTATAAAGAGGAATTTAATTTAGCTTTATCTTCTTAGAGAAAAATCCCAGAGGAAAAAAATCACAAACTGGAAATATTGGTTCTTGGAGAGAATGAGTTTCAGAATTGGAGCCTGAATGCCCTTGAAACCAGTGAGCTCCCCCCAAATCACAGCCATAAATCATTCCCGGCCATGCATGGTTTTCTCCACGGGCTCTAGGTAACAGCCAGCGGACTTGGAAACAAGCATATTCCCGTCAGTGCGAGAGCTTGGAGGTGTTTATTTGTTAAGGAGGATTGAACTGGCTTAACTCTGCTCCACTTCATGTAACATTGAGGTTGACACTTCCCTCCATTTAGCTCCCGTGCCTCTAGATCAGATATAATCCTCCCTTAATGGGTGGGAGGGTTAGAGATGCACGTGCGGTTTGAAAGATGTAGAAGTGGACCCCTAAATGTTCAATGTCAGTCCACAAACCGCCAGCCCAGACGTCTGATCCCTCGTGATTCTTCAGTGCACCGGAGCTGGGGGACAGCTGGGCTGGGGAATCCACGTGGCATCTGACCTCCACGCCCCCAGGTAAGAGCCATGCAGCCTGGATCTCAGCTACTTGACGCCCTGCCTCTCCCAGCTGCCCCGGTGGGCAGCGGAGGAGCTGGGAGGTGAGTGAGCCTCAAGTCCCAGGCTCTGAGGATACGTGGGGAGCAGGTCCAGGCTGGCAGGACACAGGACGCATTCCTGCCAGCCCTCTGCCACCCTCCCCTGCTCCTCCTCCTCCTCCGTAGGGGCCTCTGTAGCCAGCCTCTGAGTGGGTGTGACTGCACTGCTGTCCTCTGAGGACTGAGCTGGAGAAAGAAAAATGATGCCTCTTCTGAAGTTTGGTCGAGTTTTGCTTATGGAAGCACATTTGCTACCGATGCGCACGGGGGTTCCCCGAGGGCCATCAGTCACTTCTGAAGGCAGGAGCCGTATTTCCAGCAGCGGGGAGTGGTCCCTCTTTGCCGGAGGACCCTGCTGCTGCCTCCCCAGGTGCTCGCTAGTGTGGCCCATCAGAAACTCCCCACCTTTGCAGGAATGAAGGACTCAGCACAAACCGAGCTCATGTAATTCAAACGTAATTAAAGTTGGAGCCATGTTCTGTCCTCTTTGGCCGTAATTATAAGAGGCTGCTACATGCGGTGAGATGCGAGGTAGCCGCAGCCAGGGCAGGAGGCGCCAAGGCTCATTTCCCAAATGCCAGGAAGTCCCTGGTCCAGGATTCCTTTCTAATGTGGCAGCGATGGAAAATGGAAACCGTTGTTCCCTGGAAATAACCAGCTCTCAAGGAACGAAGGTATGAATGTGCCTGTGGATGGAGGTGAGGGCCGCCACATGGCACGGAGACACCGGAGAAGGGCAGTTCCTGCTGGCAGACACTCAGTACAGCTGTGACCTGACCCCGGAGCCGGAGCTTGGGGCAGGTGTTTGGAAGCTGACAGTCTCCTGGGGGGCTCCGGAAGCCTGATCCCGCTGTGCACGACTGTGGTCCAAGCCCAGGCCACAGCTGCCATGTGACACATTCTCTTGGACGGTCACGTGCATGGATCTGCCCATTGTCTCCAGCTCTCACGTGGCCACAGTGAGCTGAGCATCTGCAACAGAGACCCAAGGTCCTGCGAAAGCTCAGGTGTGTCCAGTTGGTCCCTTTACAGAAAAGCAAAGCAAACCTCTCTGGCAGGGCCTGGGGGCTTGGGAGGGGGAGGAGAGCATAGCAATAGGCACTGTGATGGGTCCAGTGTGGGAGCCCAGAGCCGACTCCGCTGCACGCACTGGCCATTCTCAGGGACAGAGGAAGGAGGGGAGGACACAGAAGCAGGCTGTCGGTGCGGAGGGACTTGCTAGAAGCCCCGAGAACAGCCCTCGGGGCACAAGGAGTCCACAACGTTATCCTCAACAACTGCTCGTCTGCCCATGGGGTGAAAGCTACAGGCTCTTCCCTGAAGAGCACACCCCAAGTTCATTGGAAGGGCCCAGGGACCCAGAGTTCCCCACACAGACTGGAGGCCAAGGTCAAGCTCGCTGAACTCAGATGCTGAGCAGCACATTGCAGACCTCCTTCTGCACCAGCGCCCGGGACTCACAGGCCTCCTGCCAGAGCCTGAGCCTCTTCCCCAAGGCATGGCACTGGGTGTTGCCTAGAACCAAGCACATGGGCTGAGGAGGCAACTGAGGAGGCAGGCGTCAAGCTCCTACCCCGTCCTAAGGAGCTGTGTGACCTCTGCCGCTGACTCACCTTGCGCTC
>PVJC01027622.1:0-23141 GCA_004026665.1 Murina feae
AAAGATCTGGAGCATCTTTGGTGGAGCTAAATAGAAGATGCAGATGGAAATGGAAGTTTGATAAACTGAACTATCACTAGGAAACACCTACATTTTAATCATTAATACTTTCCCAGATAACACAGTAAGTTCATCCGCTTCAAAATACCTTAAGTATGAACTGAAGAAGATAAATTATGCAAAGATAAGGATTGACAGGAATTTAATTTCCAAATGACTTTTGTTGTTGTTTCCAAAGGACTGCAGATTATGCACTTGTTGAATTTTGCCTTTGTCACACATAACCTAACAAGAAAGGCATTCATTATACTATAGCAGTGTCCCTCAAGTATCTGTTTCTGAACAGCTGCAAATTTTGGAAGATAACCACCAAATGATGCCTCTTCCCCAAAAATATTAAAACAAAGTAATTGTTGTTAATATGTTTACTAGAATATCAAAACCATATTAAACTGGCTTAGCATAAACTTTAAGCTTAGAAAATAAAGTGAAAAGTTTGTATGAGAATTTCAATTCTCATGTAACAGAATTGATCCAATAAACATATCCTGAAGAATTTCTAGAATTTAGCACTTCATTCTGCATGATGTTTGTTTTTATCTATCAGAAAAAATGCTATATCCCTAATGATTGGTTGATTTAGTCCCTTCAAATGCTGTAATCTGGATAATGACAAAATATTTTAAAGTACTAATAATAAGCCCAATCCTACATAAATTTCCATTTATAAGTAAAAGCTGCTTCACAGCCCTAAAACACAGCAAGGCCTGGGTGAAAAACATCCTTTGGAAAAATGTTTCAGAAGAATTATGACTTGTTAAAGTTATGCAACTATATGCATAACCTGGCTTATTTTGTAACTGTCATTGTTCCTCAGGCACAGAGAATACACCGACACTCATTCTCTACCTGTTAACTCATTTCCCATGAGGAAAAATGTAAGTTTCTTCTCCTTGGCAGTGCATTTTTCCCCTCTACGTGAAATGCACTGCCAAGAAGGAGCTATTTTATCATCATTTATTTACCTTTCAACTCGCATTTAGTTCGACTTCGCCCCTTCCCATTTACACCAGGGCATTTAGTTTACAGAGCCATATAGCTGGCCCAGAGAGGCCACCCGGGAAAGATACACGCAAGGGGTCTTTTTTTTTTTTTTTTTACAGATAGGAAAGGAAAGGGATAGAGAGTTAGAAACATTGATCGCAAGGGGTCTTTTTGTACCTCTTTCAATTTCATTGTATGTTTTCCCATGATCCTTTCATCGTAATAGATTGATACCCTCAATATCATCAATACCTATCAGTCCCAAGGAGCCAAACAAATAATGTCTCCAGAACCTTCACTCAGCATTGTCACCATCAATTCCCAATTTCTTAAAAAAAAAAAAATTAACAACTCTCAGGAGTACACACAGTGCTGCTGAATTTCCAAGGTAAGATGAGGTTCAAAATGAGATTTACAAGAAGCTTTGTTTTGTGAACTTCCAGTCAAAGCTAATAGTAATTAATGAGGGTAAAATTTTGTTCTAATTTCCTGAGTTAATAGGGATAGCATAACTTTCCTCTACATGTTGGTGCAAAATCCAGAGAGACAATACATTATCAATAATTTATAAAGAGCCTGAAAGTATTAACCACAACAAAAAACCTACCTCACAACTCAAGGTCAGTGAAAAAGGATTGAGGATTCCTATCCAAGCTTCCTACTGAAAACACGAAATTGTAATTACGCTTTAATTTTAAGCCATCCACCTTTCAAACTAGATTCCAGAAAATAATTCTACGGAGAGGAAGACAGGATGAAAGTATTGATAAGCTGAACCTGGAGTGAGTCAGTAATGGCAAATGACTACTCTGATCTCTTTTGAAAGCTCTGGGAAGAAAACCAAGAAACTTTTTTAAAATTCTATGGTTTCGTATTTGAAAGCACCACTGACAAAAAGTCTCATGTCCAGACAAGCAGTCCGGGGATATTATTATGTATATTGTTATGGCCCAGCCTTAGTAAGAAAGCAAGAAAAAGGCTTGTTGCTGAGCTCTTCCCAGAGAAAACCCTCAATTATCCATGGTAGCACGGGGCAGGGACAAGCTGGATGAATTAAATCTTCTGGTAATTATTATTTAAGAATACTGCATTAATTCGAACACCCTCCTCCTTACAATAGGAAAAGTTCATTTAACATCTACTCTCAAGCAAAATAAGCCAGTCCGAGAAAGACAAGTATCACATGATCTCACTCATACGTGGAATCCAAAGAACAAAATAAACTGATGAGCAATGTAGATCCAGAGACACAGAAACATGTAACAGACGGACGAATTTCAGAGGGAAGGCGGGGGTGGGTGGGTGGGAAGAGATTAGCCAAAGAACTTAGCCGCTATATATGCATAACCCATGGACACAGACAATAGTGTTGTGAAAGCCGGGGGCGAGGGGTCAGGGGTCAGGGGTCAATGGCGAGGGGGTGGGGGGGAGGCCGGGAATGGTACATGTGTATTACTTTCAACAATAAAGGTAAATGTCAAAAATAAAATAAAAAGTCATTAAAAGATCTGCTCTCCCTCTTCCAGGCCATTCTCTAACAAAAATCACAACTAGCAGACAGATGATGTCCAAACTGTCTAGCAAAAAAGAGTAAGGCAACCGAGTCACCAGCACTCAAATCAGTGCTATGTCCCCCCACAATTCCTATCGACAAACCACCCAACTCTGAGTTGAGACTCCTGAAAGGCATTTACATTCAACACCCCATCCCCACACCCCCAAAGTCCTTCTAAGGAACTTGACTATTACATTAAAACCGGAAAACGCTGGTGTCCAACAGCGTCCGAGTCAAATCCACGGCGACCCCCGGCCGCAGGAGACTGACCTTCCTCGCTCCCCGCTCAGGAACCACCCGGCCTCCCGCGTCCGGGTGCCCGGCCGGGGCCTGCGGTGACGTCACAACCCGCCTCCGGGACGTCACAGGCACGCGGACCCACAGCCCTCTGACCTCACGCCGACAGGAGCCGGCCCGGAGGCGAAGGCCGCTCGAAAGGTGAAGGCCGGGCGCCAGCTCACCTGCCTGGACCAGGAAGGGCGGGGGGCCGAGCCCAGGCGGGCGCGACCGCGCGCGGCGACCCCCGCCCAGGGCCCGACTTCCTCCCCGGCCGCGGGTCCCGCTGCCTCCTCACGGCCCATCCGCAAGCTCCAGGCTTCAGCCCGGACCGGGACCCCGCTCCCGCCCCCGCCCGCCGGTCCGCCCGACCTCCGTGTCCCGCGGGGGCGCTCGGCGCCGGGCCCGCGTGCGGGCGGAGGCCGGCCCGGGAAGAGGTGCGGGCCGCCGACTCCGGCCCCAGACGCGCCCGCAGCGCCGCGCGCCCCTGACCCGCGGGCGGCGCCCCCGCCCCCACCCGCCCCGCGTCCTGGGAGCGCAGGCGAGCGGCGGGAGGGGGCGGGGAACGGCCACGGTGGCCGTCGCTGAACCCCGACCGCGCTGCCCCAGCGCCACGCCACCCGGCCCCGACCCACCTGCGCTCCTGCCCCGGCCCGAGCCTGGCCCGGGGCTGCACACCCCGATGCGGCGGCGGCAGGAGGCCTGGCTCGCTCCCCTCCGCTGAGGCGGACCGAGCGCCCAGCGCGGCGCGGCGAAGCCCAACGCTCGCCCCGAATCCTATTTGTTTGGCTAAAACGGCGTGACGTCACGCGCCGGCCCAATCGACGGTTGGCCAAGGGAGGGGCCGCGGGGCCAGGTGATCGCAGCGCCCCCTGCCGGGCATTGTGTGGTACTTCGGCCCGTGGGGCGTGAGGAGTGGGGCGAAGCGTCTGCGGGCCCCCAAGTGGTGGCGAAGAGTGAAAGCGCCAGCACGACCTGCAGGGAGAGCAATCAGACCTGGGGGCTAACCGGAATGGCAATAATGCCAGTGTTTAGTCAATAAACATGACAGGTTTATTCATACTCATGGGTGCACCAGGAGCTATAAGTGGTATTAGGTTACCACGTATTATATATCCTATTGACTTGGGTTCCAATTTTGGTTCGGCTACTAGCCTGGAAGACTGGGCTTCTGACGTCTCATTTGTAAAATGAAGGAGCTGGGAGAGTCCCTCTGTCATTCTTTTCTATGCAAACCATAGCAGACATACCTACCGGTACATACGTAAACTTTGAGGTTGACAATGGACTTGCTCTACTGCTGGCCAGCAGGTCCCACTTAGAATAGCACTGGTCTCCGAGAAAGAAGGCTAGAAGGCAGTGGAACCACTTTAGGCAAGTCCTTCCCTTGATTCTATTTCTCCATTCATACATTGGGAATGATCCCCAAAAATGATGCCAGTAGGACCCATGCAGTGTCCATCAGGCCCTCAGGAAGGAGTCCTGGGTGGGATTGGTGTGGCACAGTGAGACCATAAGACTTTAAGGAGCTGGAAGAGGGACGAGATTAAGGTGACCTGCTCCTAAAGGGGAGCCTTTCTAGTGGGCTTTTCCTTAGGGGATGTTTTCTCCATGGTCAGTGGAGTAAAACCAAATGTGACAGTCCAGATAAGGCCACAGACCCTGTAGCCTGAAGCCCCTCGTGTGGGAACACAAGGTCTAAGCTAGAGGTTAATTGGCTTCTTAGAGGATAGGAGGGCTAAGAGCTTGTGCTTAAGAGACTGGACGTCAAGTCAGCAATGCTATCTTAAGAAACAAGGGGGAGGGTCACAAAAGGAGAACGCAGGTTGGCATACCCCACTAACTGTTATAGCACAAAAGGAATTAAATCCAGCTGAGAATCTTACTGCATTCCAAGTACTAAAATGTAACAGGCAAAGAAAAGCAGCTCATCACACACCATCCCCAAGCCCATCAATCCTTCTTGTTCTTATCATAAAATCAGAACTCTTTGCTATGACCCATTATAATTAATCAGACATGTCCTCTTCTTTAATTTCTCCATTCTCCCCCTTGCCTTGGCCAAAATGTTCTCCTCAGAAAGCATTCTCTAACTCTCCAATGTAGTATTTAGCCTTGTCACTTTCCTTAATCACCTAATTGGCACCCAATAAATATATATTGAATTAAAAATATTCATACTTTTTCTTGCCAGACAATTTAATCCAGGATGCAAGTGTTCATCACCAGTGGATGGCTACTAAAAGGGACAAGAATAGAATGTCTTATATATTAGAAATAGGACACGAATAATGGAAGAATCTGAAGTATTGCCGCAAGAATATGATCAAAAGTAGGACCATCTGAACTCAACCAGTCAGTCATGATTTTGGTGCTTCAACACAAATTACCCTTGATTAAATATTCTAAATTACCAATTGGTTATAAGGATACTTATATTACCCATTTGGCATTTAGACAGGAATTAGATTTCACTGAGTAATACCAGGTAACTCATTCTTATATATTTTTAATAAAGTCCTGGTCTGTTTGTTAAAAAATGGCAAGAAAGAAAAAGAAGTGGAGGAATTGCTACCTACTGGCTGTACATCAAATAGCAATTCCCATGGAGTAAATGAATAATGACTCAAGCCAGTGGCTCTGAAAAGGGTGATTGATTGATTTTGTCCCCAGGAGTAAGTGCCATTGGCATCAAATAAGTAGAGGCCAGGGATACTGCTCAGTATCCTACAAGGTACATTTCAGTCCCCACAGCAAAAAATTATCCCTCCCCTAATGCCAATAGGGCCAAGGTACAGAAACCTGGCTAAGCAGTGTGGTCTTAATCTCCTTATCAGTGATTGGTTTAGGCACAGGTGTGTGATGTAAATCTAGCCAATAAAATGCAAGGGATCCCTAACCAGTTTGGCTCAATGGATAAAGCATCAGCCTGTGGATTGAAAGGTCCCAGGTTCGATTCTGGTCAAGGCCATATACCTTGGTTGTTTACATATCACCAGTAAGGGGTATGCAGGAGGAAGCTGGTTGATGTTTCTCTCTCATCGATGTTTCTAGCTCTCTATCCCTCTCCCTTCCTCTCTGTAAAAAATCAATAAAATATATATTTTTTTAAAATGCAATGGAAGTCTTCTGAGACACTTCTGGGAAAGGTTTCTTTCTACACTAAAGAAAGAAATTCATTTTCTGTTGAAATGCAGTACTTTTCTAAATAAAATATTTACCAACAATGAGAAAGAAGCTCACAAGAAGAGACAGTCCCACATCTGCTGCTAGATGTCAGTGTGTCTGTGTGTGATATCTGGTGCTGCGACTGCCATCTTGGGAAATGAGAGTTGTTAGCTGAAGAGAGCATAAAGGATGGTTAAGCTGAGAGGTGGAAGTAACCTGCATCTTTGGTGATATCATCAAACCTCTGATTAAACCAATCCATGAGATTTCTTGTTATATGGGATAATAAACCATATTTCTATTTAAGTCATTTATAGCACTTTTTAAAAAATTAGAAAGTAATTAAAAACATCCGTGTGTGTGTGTGTGTGTGTGTGTGTGTGTGTGTGTGTGTGTTTGGGAGGCTGTTGAATAGGAAATAAAATGGGAGGGCAGATACTAACCTACTCCTTTGGAGGCAAGCTCTACAATAGTTTAAATAATAAAATAATTTTGTTTTTCTATGCTTCCAGAATAATCTTTAACTAATGATACCAGAAGCTGATAAAATCAGTGGGAAAAGAATCATTGTCTATAAATGCATAAATGAGTAGGAACTCATATGACACTTGAAATATTTCAGGAAATGGCATTTTCCAACCATTAAAATTTCATGTGCGGGAGCCTGCAGCATTAGAATGAGGCTAGCAAGTCTATCTTATTGTTCCCAAGCTCTAGCCCACCTAATCCACAGGGACTTGCTGTAGCGAAGGAGAGGCTGCCTGGCTAAAATAACCTAGTTACAACATCTTGCTAAAATGGTCCAGGGGATAGATTTTGTGCAGAACTGAGCTCTGGGGGGAAAAAAAGCCACCAACATATTCTACAGTTTTAGGATTTGCTGACATTTTCTACAAGGCATAACTATGCTTTCAATGCCAAATCCAGCTTTGAAATACCAAAATCGCTTTTCAAAAAAGTACAGAGCTTAGTTACCAGCATTTCCTTGCAAAAAATCACTTGTTTTATTGATTAATGATGTGCCCAAACTGGACATTTTCCTTTGGAGAGTGAACAATAAAAGTGTTTAGGACGCACCACCATCTGGACACTCATGCCACTGTATTAGTTTAATGTTACTCTAACAGAGAGTCTCAGGGATCTTTCACCGCATGTCACCTCTTGCCCCTTCCTACGACTGCTCAGCTATATGTAATTTTTGTGTGCCATCAGCAAGAAAACATCTGTGTATTAGTAAAGCAAATGGAGCCTGTTTTGCTCTTCCTCTAGACCAGCGATTTTCAATCGGTGTGCCACAAGAGGTTTTAGAACACGCAATATCTATTTAGTCAGGGACACTGATCTCTTTTCCCTTACATCGTCAAATAAAAATATGACAACAGTCAACACTATAGCCGTCTGGCATGAGCTAATCAAAGTTCTACTTTTTTTTTGCATATTAACAAAAAGTTTTTTGTTTTTGTTTTTTCAGTCTGCTTCTGAATTTTAGTAATTAGTTTATGTGCCATGGATGAAAAAGGTTGAAAATGGCGGCTCTAGATGCTCACTTCTCAACAAAGCCAAGGTGGGCCTCCAAAGTGGCAGACTGATGAACTTGTAAAAGGGTGAGGGCATCTGATTGCCTCTTCTTGTTTAGAGCTACTCTGGTTTTCCTATATTTCAGAGCCGACATTTGCACACATTATATGCTCCTTAGGCTATGATTCCTGTGGCTTGGTGGTTTGTTACTTTTACTGTAGTTGCACTTTTCTAGCTTTCTGTATGTTTTCCTTCTCTCTTTGGTTTCTGTCCCTACTATATCTACCATATTTCTCTTTTTAAATGTATTTTTTAATATGTTTGAACCCTGACCTGGGATCAAACCCAAAACTTTGGTATGTGCCCTGTCAGGAATCGAGCCTTCAGCCTTTCAGTACACTGGATGACTCTCAACCAACTGAGCGACACTGGCCAGGGCTCCCATAGTTCTTGACTTTCTTGACAAATGGCTTGAATTTCATAGCCAAGAAGAAGACTCATTTTGGTCCGTTCATGATCCCAGGAGTCTCCACAAATGAGTGCACGTTTGAATTCTCCTTTTCTCAGTATTTCCTTCATTTCCTGCTACTGAAGGACTGCTTTTGCATGGCTGCACACATTTTCTCTTTTTTACATTTCCAGTGTTAGCAGAACTCTAGAGCCCCACTCTCCAAATGACAACAACGTGTAATGAACATGTATAGTAAAAGTCCCACATGTTAAATTCATTAAGTACTTTTTTAAATTGTCCTAAATATGTTTTCATATATGTACTATTTTGTATATTGGCACATCTGATTCCTAACTTCCTGCTTTGAGGAAGAAGTTGTGTTCTGATCATTAAAGCCCTATTAAAATACACACTCACACACACACACACACACACACACACAAAAACAACCATATTTTTCAAGCTCTGAAATTACTGGCTAAACCACTCTTCCTTCAAAAGGCTATGTAAAGCATGAGATGACTGAAAACAGCATTCTTTATTTTTTATCATTTGCCATTGCTCTTACATTTGGGTGGCTATCAAGCTGCCCAGAAAAGAGACAAGAACTGTGATACACACACACGCACTCACACATGTTATCCACCTACCACAACACTTTGCCCTTGAATCTCTACACAAAGTGAGTCATCCCCATGACCTATGAGCTCATGGTACTTTGTCCCACTTTAGCTATTTCACTTAAAACATTTCAATATAATTTATCGATGCCTTGTCCCTTTGAGGGCTCTTTACGGACATAGACTACTGATTTGTTGAATCAGTGAATGGGCGAATGAGCTATGAGAACAACTTCATTGACTACATCAAAATATTCAGTGGGGAAAAAATACCTTTCTCTTAAGTGGCATATTTAAACTGCCAAATATGTTGATTTTACATAAGTGCAACTATGGGCAAAGCTTTGTGTTTCTTCCCTGGATAGTTAACTAGCTTTCATGACTGGAATGCTGCTGGAGTGAATCGTGTTGGCCTTTCCAAAGGCTCATGTTTTCTTTAGTGCTTCCTCGAGGCTAAAATGACTGACATGTTCTCTCAAGGAGTCTGATGCCATCAGGTAACCGATTGGGCCTTATCCTGGATGGAACCACAATTTATACACTGTTGTCAAAGGTAAATGATGGAAATCTCCCTAAAAATTATTACATTACATTTTAATAAATTTGTAGCAATGGTTATTTTATTTGTTGTTAAAGCATAATTTAATTGATTTAGATAGCAATTGAACCTGCAAATTTAAAATTTTATTTCCCCTCCCTCTTTTCCCTGTCATTCTCATAAAACTGTCAGTCAAGTTTAAATCCGTTGTAGAACTAAAAAATGCTTAGTGAAGGAGGAGGAGGAGGAGGAGGAGGAGAAAACAGGAGGAGGAGAGGGGAGGGAGATGGGGAAGAAGAGGATCTGAACAAATAGGGGATAGATGACTACATGGAGATATATTTGTACAATGCAATAAAAAACAGCATTTAAAATGAATCACTTAGATCCATGTATATCAACATGGATAATCTCAGAAAATATTTGGTTCAGCCCTAACTGGTTTGGTTCAGTGGATAGAGTGTCAGCCTGCAGACTCAAGGGCACATATCTTGGTTGCAGACACATCCCCAGTAGGGAGTGTACAGGAGGCAGCTGATCAATGTTTCTCTCTCATTGATGTTTCTAACTCTCTATCCCTCTCCCATTCTCTCTGTAAAAAAAAAAAAAAAAAAGTCAATAAAATATATTTTTTTAAAAAGAACAAATTTGGTTCAGTGTAAAAGAAAATTGTAGGTGGATACACACTATGTTACCATTTACACGCAAACAAAACAGACATGCAAAATGCCAGGTATTTCTTATGGACAGCTAAAATGACAATAAATATAGTAAAGACATGGGCGAGCAAGGACCAAAACAACTTCAGAGTAACAGTTAACTTCTGGGGAGAAAGGGAGAATCCTTGAGTAGAAAGGCACAGAGAAGAACTTCAATCATATTAGTAACATTTTATTTATTTAAGAAGGAAATATCTGAACCAAATAGGGCTGGTTCACTGTTAATACATTTTAAAATCTAAGTGGTGAATACATAGGTATTTGTAAAATTACTCTGAAATTGTTTTGCATCTTGGATGTATTTCATAAATGTAACAATTTCAAATCACTTGGAAATTTTGGAAGCGGTTGTGATGTGAAGAATACCCTTGGGAAGAAAACCAATTATTATTATCTAATCTAATAAAATAGTAATATGCTAATTGCACCACTCTGCTACATCTCAAGCCACGCCAACCAGACAATCAGAGCAACTATATGCAAATTAACCCAACCAAGATGGTGGCCAGCAGCCACAGAGCTAGAACAAACAGAGGCTTTGTTGCCCCAGCAGTGGAGGAAGCTGCCTGCCTAGGCAGGCTGTGGCCTCCACCCAAGGCAACAAAGTTTCAATTTTAGAAGATAAATAACCCCCAGATACCTGCTTCCAGCCAGCCTCCCTGGGAGCTTGGGTGGCTGGTTGCTGTGGCCAGCCTGAAAAAGGCCCTCCACGCCTCACTCAGGCTGGACAGGTACCCCAGCAGGACTCCCCAACCCTGAAAGGGATGTGGCCAGCCTGAAAACGGCCATCACCCCCTCACCCAGGTTGGCCAGGCACATGCTCTCAAGAATGTACTAAAATTTTTCTTTTTGCTATACTTCTGTCTCCGAGTTTATAAATTGAATTTGGACAGATTAGCTTTTCTCACAAATAATTAAGCTTGTTACCTGTAAGAAATATTGATGCGAAGCAAAAAACAAACAAACAAACAAAAAACACCTTAGATTCTATTTTCTCCTTATATCCCAAAGCATTTAGGAAATATAGACTCTACTAGCTAATCATATAAAAATCTTACTGTATAAAAATGATAGATACTTTGTGAGTGGAGGAAGTGAAGCTAAAGTTTCTGTCTCTCTTTGTCTGGAATTACTGCTCTAATTTTTCCAGTGAGAAGACAATAACAAATCCCAGGCATTTATATGCCACCTGGAATTTGAACTCTAGGGGCAAATGCTTCCACAGTGGTGTTAAATGCATACACAGAACTGGCAGTGAGACAATATCAAAGTTCTCAATCCTAAATCATCCTCCTATCATATTTTTTCTCTGGTCGCTTCCATACCCTCCAGAGCTACAAAGAAAGCACAGGAATAACGGGCTAACGTAGTACAAAACAGGACCACTCAATGGCTAAGCACACTGAAAGATGTGTCTATGGCCACCACCACCCCACCCAAGTGCCCAAATCTTTGACTCCTGTGTGTCATGCAAAATACGTTTCCAATATATTGTTAAGGATAATGACACTTCTGCAAGCTCTAAACAAAAAGCTGAATAATCATTAAACCTTTTTCTTTTGCCTAAAAGTCTTTTGAACAAAAGGAAAAGGCACCAGTTACTTAAAATGTGTGAGTGCCAGAGACCTATGTCAAAAGCAGCATAAAGAAACCATTTTGTGATAATGTTAGATACCTGATGGGAAGGAGAGCTAGCAACACCCAAGTATACTCAGGAGGGATTGCCAGCTGAGAAGAGCCTTAGGCTCCATGCAATCTTTTCACAAACCATCCTTTACATGCCTCAGGGGAGAGAGGTCCCAGTGGAGAAGAACTCAGAACTTGAAAAGACAGACTTGTTTTTTCTTAAAGAAGTATTAGGAAAACATCTAAAGGTCCCCCTCACAATAGACAGATCGAAGGCTGGTTGAAAGTCTGCATTTACAACAAGTGTTTCTCAACTTTGCTACATATTAAAGTCATCTAGGGAGCTTTTGAAAAGTAGGATGCCACAAAATCATCTCATAGCAGTTGAATCAGGATCTCTGGGAGGAGGAGCCCAGGCATTTGTGATTCTGATGCACAGTGTTGGTTAACAATTACTGCCTTGCCCTGGCCAGTGTGCTCAATGGTTAGAGCATAGGACTGCACACCAAAGGTTCAATTTCCCGTCAAGGGCACGTACCTGGGTTATGGGTTCACTCCCCATCCCTGGTCAGGGTGCCTGTGGGTGGTAACTAATTGGATGTGTCTCCCTCACATTGGAGTTTCTTTCCCTTCCTTCCTCCTTCCTTTCCACTCTCTCTGAGAAGCAACAGAAAAAATATCTTCAGGTGAGGATTAACCACAACAACAACAACAAAAGTATTGCCTATGGCCAGGGATATACTGGTAAACAGGCTCTCAAGTATGGGAGTTAATTATTCCTGGGAGCTCTGGTGTATACAGTGTGTAACTATTTCTTTGTGTAAATACTCCCACCATGGCCAAGTTTAAGCTATTGATGTGCAGACAGTGAATGAGGTATTGGGAAGAGATATGCATAAGCAGCACTCAGGAGCTTCTAAGGGCTAACTCCAGCACCCACCTTTAGGGCCTTGTGATGATGAAGTTATAGTAAGGGGCAAGAAAGCAATGGATTGTTTGTTTGGTCCTTTTCACATAACACAGAACTTTGTCAGAGTTCAAGCTCTCTCAGTTTCAAGAATACAAGGAGAAACTAGCATTAGATAAAACAATGATATAACGACTATACTGTTGTACCCAGAAGTCGTGGCCCCCAAAGACTACGAGTGAGCCCCAAAACCGCTGCAAGAACATGAGAGCTTTATTATACAAGTTAACTTGGACTCCCCACTTGCCCGCCGCACAATGGCGCGACGGGGGAGGAAGTGCCGGTTTCAGGCAAAACCAAAGGATTTATAGGGCCGGAAGTAGTGGGTGGGGTAACGCGTGTGGCTCCTGTTGATTGGTCGAGGGAAGGTCCTGGGCCGGGCATTTCCTCTGCATCCCTATTGGCAGATCTTCACTCTCGCACCGCCCTTCCGCCCTTCCAATACCATTTGCTTGTTCCGTTCTATTTTTTAAAATATATTTTTATTGATTTTTTTACAGAGAGGAAGGGAGATGGAGAGAGTGTTAGAAACATCAATGAGAGAGAAACATCAATCAGCTGCCTCGTGCACACTCCCAAGTGGGGATGTGCCTGCAACCAAGGTACATGCCCTTGACCGGAATCGAACCTAGGACCCTTGAGTCCATAGGCTGACGCTTTATCCACTGAGCCAAACTGGCCAAGTCCCATTCTATTTTTAAATAAACTATAGTTATAAAACATTATCTTGTGAATTATAATTCTATCAAGCTTATATATTAGCAATTGTGTAATAACTAAAAAAGGGTATTCAAAATTACTTCATAATAGTGATTTAAAAATGCTGTTTCTAGATCAACAAAAGAGACTTGCTAAATAGCAATACAAAAATATGATACACTATCTAGAAATTAAATAAGATGGGAATAATTTACTAATAGGATTCACATTATGTAAGGTACAGTTAGAAAACCTATCTAAGAATTATAGTCCTAGTAAGTTTCCATTTGAGCTATTGTATAGTCAGTTAAACAACAAAACCAAAAGAGAAAAAAATTTATTTTAGCAGACAAAAAATGTGGTTTTGAATTATTTTGATAAAGTTATTAACAAAATACTCTTATAATACTATCTATACTAATGAAAAGGTAATATGCTAATTATATTGGGTTGACCAGACACATTCCTGACATCTGTCTTCCTTCTGCACAGTTAGGGGTGATCAGGCCGGCAGGGGGGTAGTTAGGGGGCAATCAGGCCAGCAAGCAGAAGCAGTTAGGGGCAGGCAGGCAGGCAGGCAGGCAGGCAAGCGGTTAGGAGCCAATGGTCACTGTGGGATGGGGCCTAAACCAGCAGTTGGACATCCCCTGAGGGGTCCTGGATTGGAGAGGGTGCAGGCCAGGCTGACGGACACCCCTTCTGTGCACAAATTTCATGCACCAGGCCTCTAGTCTACAAATAAAATGGAAGCAATTAGTTTTCAAGGTTCACATTTTAAAAATCTACTGTTGGAAAATTGGACAGATACTTGCAAAAAAATAAGCCTAGACCACCAACTTACACCATACACAAGAATAAACTCAAAATGACTAAAAGATTTAAATGTAAGTCATGAAACGATAAAAAACCTAGAAGAAACCATAGGCAGCATAATCTCAGACATCTCTCATAGCAATATGTTTATGGATACATCTCCTAGGACAAAGGAAACTAAGGAGAAAATAAACAAATGGGACTATATCAAAATTAAAAGCTTCTGTACAGCAAAAGAAACCATCAACAAAATGAAAATGGACCCCACTCTATGGTACATCTGATAAAGGGTTAATATCCAAAATATATAAGGAACTCATACAACTTAACAAAAGGAAGAAAAATAATCCAATTTAAAAATGGGCAAAGGAACTAAATAGACACTTCTCTAAAGAGGACATATAGATGGCCAAGAGACATATGACAAAATGCTCAAAGTCACTGATTATCAGAGAGATGCAAATTAAAATGACAATGAGGTATCACCTCACACCTGTCAGAATGACTACTATCAACAAATCAACAAATAACAAGTCCTGGTGAGGATGTGGAGAAAAGGGAACTCTAGTACACAGCTTGTGGGAATGCAAACTACTGCAACCATTATGGAAAACAGTATGGAGTTTCCTCAAAAAAATTAAATATGGAACCGCCATTTTACCCAGTGATTTCACTTCTAGGAATATATCTTAAGAAACTCGAAGCACCAATCAGAAAGAATGTATGCCTCCTATGTTCATATCAGCACAATTTATAATAGCTAAGATCTGGAAACAACCCAAATGCCCATCAGTAGATGAGTGGATAAAAAAGCTGTGGTACATTTATACCATGGAATACTATACTATGCAACAGTAAAAATGAAGATTCTCTTACCCTTTGAGACAGAATGGAGCGACCTGGAGAATATCATGCTAAGTGAAATAAGTCAGTCAGAGAAAGATAAGTATCACATTATCTCACTCATATGTGGAATCTAAATAACAAAATAAACTGATGAACGGAGTGGATCCAGAGGCCTGGAAGCATGGAATAGAATGCGGAATCTCAGAGGGAAGACAGGGGAGGGTAGGTGGATGAGAGGTAATCAAAGACCTTGTATGTTTATGTGCATAACCAATGGACACAGACAATAGGGTGCTGAAGGTCTGGGGAGGGAGGGAGTGAGGAGGTTGGGGGAGGGAAAGGGGAACTGGAGGGGTTCAATGGGGGAAGAAAGGGGGACATATGTAATACTTTCAACAATAAATAATTATTTTAAAAAATTAAAAATTAAAAAATCTGCTGTTGTAAAACATTATCCTAAAAGTTTATTATCCTATCAAACTTCCATTTCAGTCATTGTATAATCACTTAGTAGCAATAAAATTAAAAGCAAAAAATCTAATTTACTGTAGTAGCAAAGAAAAAACATAACCTGCTATGGTCTTGGATCTTCAGAAATAGAATCATTGAAAGGAGAGCTCAACTGGGAAAGTAATACAGTATTTTAGGCTGTCTGGACAGGGACAGAGTCCAGCTTTGGGGTGCAGACACTTTTTGTTGCCAGTGGAGGATGTGTGGGGGTCAAGGAAGTGTCCCAGGGAAGGGTGGAAAGGACTCCTGGGAGCTTCAGCCTCCCTTTCCAGAATAATGGAAGACTCTAGGGACTTACTTCTCAAAAATTGTTCTCTGTCTCCTCTGCATCATCTCACCCCTAACAGGACAATGAGAGAGGAATTGCCTGGGTCAGAGGATCCCAGTTCATGTGGGAAGTTGAACCAAAAAAAGATCCTAAGTTATGGTCAGTGTGAAAAGCAGCAGGACAAACTCTGTGTTGCTCATGTAGAGAAGGTCCACATCAAGATAGAATTAGCCTATTGGAGGGATCCTTTTTCTGGGATCCTAGCCCTGTGGAAATGGCATCTGGTCCATACGGGACACTGGACCCTGGGTCTCCATGACATCACAATTGGATGTCTCCTCTTACTCAGAGATCGGGCCAATCCCAAGGGATCCTCTTAGGCCTCTGTCAAATATCCCATTTGGAATATCAGGAGCACAAGGATCTTTTCCCAAAATCTCCCAATACATGTATTTTTTTAAATTATCAAAGTTTCTTTCAACAAACAGTGCTCTCAACCCATTATCATGAGCCTTTCTTTCAATGGGAATGAACTAGCTTTGATAATAATCAGCAGTTCTTTTTGAATTTTTCTGAAAGAATTTAGGTTTCTGTCTTATAGGTGGGTGTTCAGTTCTTCACATGCACAGCTAATCCTCCTATCTGCTCTGGACAGGCCTCTACCTTCACAGGGTAAATTCTCTCCAAATTGGTTATTAGGTGAAAATTCATTTTTTTTATTACAATTCAGAAAGAAGTTGAAGTTTCTGCTGAACTCTGACCTCTCACTTTGTGTGTGTGTGTTTTTTCTAACTGCAATGACATTCATTTGGACACTTTTATCATGATCTATAAGTGTATCAATTACCTTCTCCAGTTAATTTACTGGGCATTCGGTTTCTTTTTCTTTGAAGAGGTTTTAGGTAAGTATTTAACTCAGTTTTTTTTTTTAATTCCTGTTATTCATTTTCTAAGAGATGGCCTTTTTCTAAAGCATTTGTTATATCCACTTTCAAGTTCCCACCTTCTTTGCTGTCTTCTCCAAGAATGGCAACCTGATCTCTTATCTTTAGCACCCGCTCACCTGAGGCTTGCACTGACTATCCTTTAGAACTTGTTCCATGTGTGTTTAGCATGTCTTAATTTTTTTTTCTGTTGGATTCATTTGGTCACTCTTGTTGTACAGTTTCTTGTGAGTACTTTACACTTCCCTAAAAGTCAAAGTATTGTTTAGTCCTTCTGAAGTTGGTTTTCATTCTTGTCATGTACAACCCAAGGCTGGTTGGGTTGTAGCTTCTTGAAATATTATGTATTCTGATGTATCTTCTAAAGACTGAATCTTTTTTAGAACGTCAATCATCAGCTCAAGTTGTTTTAATGTTTAGCTTTCTCTATTTTCAGTCCTTTCCTCAAACTCTTCATTTTAAACCCATTAAAAAAGTTGGAAGTTTCCAGCTCTTCATTAATGGCCTCCAGTTTTTATCTGATCATTTGTTCTCAATTGTGGCAGCCATTAAAGTTGGTTCAAGTCTCTAAATTATTTTCCTCTTCCTGAATTGTATCCATTATTTTGCTAGAAATGATATTACTGGGACAATTAAGTTTAATGGTGCTTCAGGACTAGGTGGTATTATCAATGTTAATTTCCTGATCTTGATGATTATATTGCAATTATGTAGGAGAATATCCAACATACGACCTCTAAAGTAATTGGTGGTGTTTGGGGCATCAGGTTAGTAACTTACACTCAGATGTGTTCACAATAAAATGTTATCTGTATTGTACTTGCAACTTTTCTGTACCTTTCAGATTGCTTTTCTTAATTAATAAACTTTACATTTAGAGCAATGTTATTTTATTTTTTATAAGATGAACTTATTTATTTTTATGTATTTATTGATTTCAGAGAGGAAGTGAGAGGGAGATATAGAAACATCAATGGTGAGAGTGAATCATTGATCTGCTGCCTCCTGCATGCCCCGCAATGGGAACCAAGCCCACAACCAGGGAATGTGTTCTGACCAAGAACCAAACCATGACCTCCTGGTTCATAGGTCAATATTCAACCAGTGAACCATGCTGGCCAGGCTATTTTTTAGAATAATTTTAGGTTCACAGTCAAACTGAGCAGAAGATACAGAAGGTTCCTATATATCCCTGTTCTCTCACACACATAATCCCCCCCCCACACACACACACACACACTCATTATCAATCACCCTCACCAGAGTGGTACATTAGTTATAACTGATGAATCTACATCAACACATCATTATCACCCAGAGTCCAGAGTTCACATTAGGGTTCACTCTTGGTGTTGTGCATTCTATGGGTTTGGACAAATGGGTAATGACATGTATCCACCATTGTAGTATCATATAGAATCATTTCACAGCTTTAAAAATCCTCTGTGCTCCACTGATTCACTCCTTCCTCACCCCACCCTCGCAACCACAATCTATTGTATCCATAGTTTTGCTTTTTCCAGAATGTCATGTGTTTGGAAGCATACAGCATGTAGTCTTTTCTAAATTATTTTCAAACCAGGTGAAGGTCGTAAAAAATGTGATGTCTTTCTCCAGAAGGGCAGTTCTTTGTCTCTATGTACATAAAGTAGGCTTTTAATAATTAAAAATACGACTATGGATATAATTACATCATTTTCCCAACAATCTATGAGGATCTGGCCCTGGCTTGCTCTCTGCTGTCTGTGCCTCCACCACCTGGCAGTGTCTCCAGGACAGATGTGACACAGCATCACAGCCTCACTTTGAACCCTTCACGTGGCCAGGGCCCTCTATGCTGCCCAGCTATGTATGCATTGGGCTCTGTCCTGTCTCTTATCTTCCTCCTACAAGAGCAGAAAAGCCTACTCATGTCTTCCCTGGGCAAAGGCAGAGAGGCACAAGAAAGCCTTTGCATGTTATAGTTTCCCTCAGCTGTGAGGTTTTAACAAATGTTTTTTAAAATATATTTTTATTGATATCAGAGAGGAAGGGAGAGGGAGAGAGAGATTGAAACATCAGTGATGAGAGAGAATCATTGATTGGTTATCTCCTGCACTGGGTACTGAACCTGGAACTCAGGCTTGCGCCCTTGACCAGAATTGAACCCAGGACCTTTCAGTTCCCAGGCCAACACTCTATCCACTGAGCCAAACCAGGTAGGGCATTAACAACTGTTTTTTGATTTTTAAAAAATATATATACTTTTATTGATTTCAGGGAGTGAGGGAGAGAGAAACATCAATGATGAGAGAGAATCCCTGATTGGCCACCTCCTGCACACCTCCAACTGGGGATGCAGCTTGCAACCTGGGCATGTGCCCCGGACTGGATTCAAACCTAGGACCCTTCAGTCCACAAGCTGACGCTCTATCTGCTGAGCCAAACGAGCTAGGACTTAACAACTGTTTTTAATGGCCTTTTCTTTCCTTTCCATAAAATCCTCATCCTCAGGAAGACTAAAGGCTGTTTGGACGTGGGATATAGAGAAAGAGCAATGTGGGTGCCCATTTCTTTGGTTGTTGCTATGGTTCACTTCACCAGCTCCAGAACCACACCATCTTTGTTTGCCAGGATCTGTACCTGCAAAATGCATCCCCTGCACTCTCCCCTTTCCCCATATGACTCCATTCTGAAACAAAGTCTTAAATTTGATTAGCAGACTGTACATTACATGTCTGCACCCTGCCAAGAAGGAAAGCTGGAAAAGGAAAATGGTTCAGAAGACTTTAGGCAGCCATGAATGGCAGATGCTCACTACAGTCGCTCTACTTGTATCATGTGACCTGGCTTCTTAAGACAGAAGTTTTCATCTATAGACTAACCATTGGGGAAATATTTACCCTTTGTGGTGGCTTGTGGGAGAACGCTGTCTAATAAGCACAGAGAAGAACAAACTGACCAGTTGAACCCTCTCTCAGGACATCTGAGAGACACACACAGAGGCAGCAATTAGCAGACAGCGAAAAGTGGGGTTACAAGGATGGAGAGAGACAAGAGCAGGAAGCAGAAAGCCACAACAACCAGATTTCTTCATCTTATAAAAGCCACTGTGGTGTCACTAGATTTACCAGTGTCTGGACTAACATTCTACTTTTATATGGAACCTGACATAGAACTCATGTCGCAAGAGAGGACCCGAACATATCTGCTCCTGCAATCCGAAGCATGAAACCTGCTGCATCCACCAAAAGTATAGCAAACTCTGAGTGTCCAGTGGTGGGCCACTGAACTTGAGCTCACAAAGGGACCGATGTTTAATCCATTTATGTGTCATCCCAAGGCATCTCGCAGAAAGCACTCAGGATTCGTCTGTTGAAGTGGAAAGGAGGGTACAAGCAGTAAGAGCTATGGGATTCAGAACAGAGAACAAGCACTATTACAACCCCAGCATGCTAGGTGCTCTGGGGGTGCCCTCTCACCACAGATTCACTATCTACTCTCCTCTGCCTTGCTCTGTGCCTTGGGAGGATGACCTCCAAGGACTGCATGACCTATGCTCCCTTATCTTGTGGCTTTCCCCTGGGGATGGCCATAGAGAAATACAGCTCCTGAGAATGGATGGGAGGGAGGTAGATGGGAATTTATTCCCTATAACCCTATGGGTTCCTGCAAGGGCTGTGTTACCATACTGTGGCCACAGTTACTGCCAGGCAGTCTCTCTCCCATCATTTCGGCTCTCAGGTCTTTGGTGGCAATGCTCACTTCCCTTGCCTCTTCAGGCCTTTGTCGTGTTCCTAAACCCTGCCCACACCTCTGAAAATAGTCCCTTTTTAAGCTCTTCATATTCTAAAAAGATATTCATATTCTAGACAAAGGAGATCGCATTGTCCTTGTCCCCAAGTTGTCTTACCACTTGGAGACAGGTCAAGTTCACCAACTCAGAAACAATATACAAAACAGTCTTTTACTTGTAGCATTGAAGACACAGGAGTGACTCTTCTGTTTTCTTCTATCAGTTCTACTCCCCAAATTCTCTCACTGGGCCCAGACCTCAACCTCTCTCTCCCTCACCCCCATAATCAGGGAAACCTCTTTCTCCGCAGCTACAGATTTCTTTGTTTAGTTTGTAATCTCCCTTTCTCCTGGCGCCCATTGATTCTTCTGTAGTTTGTCAGTCTTTTGACCTAGTCAAGTTCTTTGCCAGATGGTGCTGGGGTTTCTGATCCTGGAGGCTCAAGATCAAAAGAGAAAAAAAGAGGCCGTTTAAATGGGCTGCCCTCACGTTGTGCTACCTGTGATATACCAGATCACTCACGAATAAGGTTAACTGTCCTACTATTCTATAGTGTTCCCTGCACTTGCTGGAAGGTTTGCAAAAAAATCAGACATCTTCTTTTAGGTTGGCCTGACATGGATCCGACTCTATAGCAAAATCGAATTTTCAAAATTATAATAAATTATATAAAGCAGTCCAAATTTCCAATCTATTGTTTTGCATAAAGAGTGGAATAAGTTTTTAAAAAATCTCATCTGCTTTGATGTTGTTTCCTTCTGTTTTGTACTGGAATTCAGTATCAACAGCTGCAAACATTAAAAATAAAAAACAGTGAAAACCAGACTTTCTTTAAAAAGAACACAAAGGGATTGAATCTGAGCCTGGTGAAGACTCTGGATTCAGCTGCCAGTTTCTAGGAAACGCGGAGGGCTCAGGGACATGCTGAACTAGATCAGGAGTGTGCAGTCGGCAAAGTCCACACTGCAAGGTACTCTGTGTGCCAACCAGACTGAGTTCCACAACAGATAAAGTACAAGAAAAGACGGGGGAGACCCTACATTACAAGAGATTAAAAGACATAACAAGGTTTGTTTTTTTCAAACAGGCAAGAGTAAACGTTTTTAAACAGTGTAAAGCAGCAATTTTTGACCTTTTTCATCTCATGGCACACATAAACTAATTATCGAATTCTGTGCACTCCAAAAGAGATTCGTCTTGCTAATCTGACAAAATAATAGATATAATGTTGATTCATTCACACCAGGCGGTTGTTGTTGTGTTGGCTGTTGTGTTTTTTTGTTTGTTTTTTTGGTTCTCATCAGAGGAAATCTTTTTCATTAATTTTCAGAGTGAAAAGGAGGGGGCAGGAGAGGAGAGAGAGGAAGAAGAGAGAGACACACCTATTGGTTGCCTGCAACACACACCCCGACAGAGGCTGAGAATTGAACCAAGACCCTTGGATGCAAGGCCCAACCTCAAACCCTTGAACCACACCAGCCAGGGTGCTGTTGTCATTGTTTTTATTTGACTGTCTAAGGGGAAAGAGGTCAGTGCCCTGACTAAACAGTCAGATATTTCATGTTTTAAATTTTTCAATGGAGCACACCCATTGAAAATCGCTGGTCTAAACATTTGCCTTTGACCTCACACATCTGGGGAGACAGTTAACTCATAATTAAGATCACAGGCTTTGGGGTTAGGCAGTGACACTCATTCTCCTCATTTCCTTCTATTCTTATAAGAGGAAAATCTTTTTTAAAAACAGAAAAAAATTTAACTAAATTTTATTGCTTATCAAGAACACTCTATATATATATATCACTATATATATATATATTAAAATATATATATATACTTTTATTGATTCCAAAGAGGAAGGGAGAGGGAGAGATAGAAACATCAATGCTGAAAGAGAATCATTGATCGGCTGCCTCTTGCACACCTCACACTGGGAATCAAGCTCGCAATCCAAGCATGGGCCCTGAATGGGAACTGAACTATGACCTCCTGGTTCATAGGTTGATGCTCAACCACTGAGCCACACTGGTCAGGCTAGGAGGATATTTTCATACCACAACACACTATGACATCATATTAGAAAAAGAACCAGAGACTATCAGTTGAGTTAGCATGTGTACCAGAGACTCTCCCACAGGGACTATATTTCCATGGTGTCTCACTTTTCTATTTATTTCAGTTTGACATTTTGACAGAAAATGTGATCTCGTGCCTGGGTGGTATGGCTCAGTAGTTGAGTGTCGACCCATGAACCAGGAGGTCACATTCAATTCCAGGTCAGGGCACATGACCAGGTTGCAGGCTTGATCCCCAGTAGTGGGCATGCAGGAGGCAACCAATGTATGATTCTCTCTCATCATTGATGTTTCTATCTCTTTCTCTCTCTTCCTCTGCCTTCCTCTCTCTGAAATCAATTTTTAAAAATCTTTAAAAAAGTGATCTCATGAGTACAGCCTTGAACTAAAATTAGGGTGCTATTTTTCATTTCCAGTACAACCTCTGATAAGCCCTATTACCATAGGCAAACTATTTAACCTAAATGCACTTATTTCTTAATCTATAGCAATGGCAAAATTCTGATTTTCAAGGAAGCAGATATGATGATAAAAATAGCAAAGTAGGCTATTTTTATCTCAGCATATGAAGGAAGCAGCAGGGTGTGGAGGAAAGCACAGTGGGCTAAAAGAAAATTTGGATTCTAGTTCTGATACATCACTAGATGACTGAGTAGTCTTGTACACATTACTTAACCACTGTGGGTGAGAAGCTAGCTGCTAAATAATCTCTAGGATCCTTTCCAACTT